>JANHFM010006052.1:2797-13408 GCA_032468115.1 Grayia smithii | reverse complement strand
TCTTCTTCTTCTTCTTCTTCTTCTTCTTCTTCTTCTTCTTCTTCTTCTTCTTCTTCTGGTCTCTGCTCCATCAGTATGGACAGCCAGCCTCTTCCCAAGGATCTGGGTGGAGACCCTCCCTGACTGGTTTTTAGGCAAGCCGTAAAATGAAATGTTTGGCAAGAGTTTTGATTTATAATCTTAATTATAATTTGCAATGCAGTTGGGTTTTGGTAATCAGGAAAAGTGGTTTATTAGATGATTATTTTATGTTATGTTAAGTCATTTTATGATCTATGGATGTAATGTAAATTGTTGGGGGTCCATACATAAAAATCATACCTGAAATAAATAAAAATAAAATGTGGTAAAATAGCACTCTTCAAGTAGCTGAAGGGGCATTGCGCATAAGCCCCATTCCAGAGGACAGGATACAGGGCAATGGGTTTAAGTTACCTAAAGAGAGATTCCAGCTGAATGTCAGGAAAAATGAAACAGCAAGAGCGTTTTCACAGTGGAAGCATTTGCCCAGAGAGATGGTGGAACTGGCTGTCCCTGAAATGCTTTCTTACACACAAAAATGAGGGATTAAGTGATTCCTCTGATTCCACAATTCATCGATTCTATCATTCAAGAAATGTACTGTACATGTCAAAGAGGAGAATATGTGGGATAATTTCTAGTGAGCCTAAGAAATAAAACAGTCCAACTGTATTCTAGCTGAAGTCTAGAACAGCATCTGGAAGCAGGTGGAAACGAATGCTGGATGAATATTAATATGGATGGCTAAAGATTAGAGATAGATATAGGCTGTAGTTGAGCCAAGATTTTATATTTTTATAAACATACAGTATACATACATACACATGCGCACACACACACACACACATTATTTCCTTTTGATGATTTACAGGTTCTATGCTTTAAATGTCTCCCTGACCATTCTCTTTTTATTATTTGTTTATAATATAAAATACAAAAAATATGAAAGCAAATAGTAGGAAAAATAGGGAAGGGGAAGGGAAGAGTGCAGAAAAGAAGGAAAGAAAAAGAAAGAAAAGGAATTGACTTCCAACTCCCTTCGGTGCAGTAAAATTTATTTATTTATTTAATAACATTTATATGCCGCCCATCTCCCAAGGGACTCTGGGCGGCTTACATAAAACAAAAAACATACAATAAACATTTTTTTAAAAAACAATAAAAACACAATTGAAATCAGCATAAAAATTAATAAACACCCACATCAACTCAGCCATGATGTAGAAAAAAATAGAGTCTTTAGGTCACGGCGAAAGGAATTAGTTTGGGTTTTCCTTGCCCACATACCGTGTTGCTTTTTCTGAGCATCATATGTGCGTTGACAACTTCAAGCAGATGTGTAGTAAATTCATTCATATCTTCCAGGGGCATAATCCTGAATGCAACCAGGCTCTTCTTGTTCTGGAATTTTAAAGGAATACTAAACATGTTCTGGCCAATAACTCTCAAGAGATATAATTTTCAAAATAAAGTCCAAATACTCACATTACAGGGAAAAACAAGCCTTTACATGTAAACTTAGCAGCAAATTCAATGTTTTTTTTGCTAAGAATATTTTTTTAATAGTGTACATAACCTTATTAAATACTTACTCCTTTTAGACTCTTCTAAAAATTTAGATTTGTCTTTTAAGTTTCTGTTCTTTAAGGATTCCAAGTACAAAAGTATTGCAAGAATACTTTATTATATAAATCTTTGTCATCTTCAGTAATATTTCTAATGAATTTCACATACTGTATCTACCTTTAAAAATTCTGTTCTGTTCTCCACAGGAAAAGTAATGTTAATTTTTCTAACAGCCAATGCTGCTCATTCTAACAATTTTGACTAACTTACCTGGGAGCAAAATGTAGCTTTTTGTCCAATAATTTCCTAATTCTTCAACAGGGTTGCTTTACTTGGTTTTTAGTTTTGGATAAGAGACCTGATTATTGGGTTTAGTAACATTGTAATCTAAGAAAGTAAAAGCATTTTACTTTCCACAATGTAAAACAATAAATTCCTGCCTAATACTTACCTTAGAAAGCTAACTGGATTTTTCAGAGGTGACCAATGTCTTTTCTGTAAGACATTATTTACTTCTAAAAACAATTGTTATTTTTACTCACACTTACTGAAGTTCTTCTCTATTCTCATGCTTAGGAACTTACCATCACGAGTCCAATTCACTACTGCTTGTAATTATTTTTAAAATATATTGTACTTTTCTATAGCTATATTGTACTTTGGCTCATACAACACACCACACCTTAGTTTGCATTAACTGAAGCTGGCTGAATATTTTAAACCAAACTGGTTTCCTTCTCAGGAATAGTTAATATGACAGAGAGAAAAAAACTTGTTCAGTAACTAAGTACTGGTAGTAAATAATTTTGCTTAAGATGTAGCTAATTTATCTCACTGGAGGGAAAAGGAAAGTAATGTACCTATTGGACGGTAAATCACAGAAAAAAATCTAAATGAAACATTTTCATGCACAAACCTATTTGCCATCTTTTCATCTGACAGAGCCACGATAGCACTAAATGGTAAATGTCTTTTATTGAGGGAGTTCAAAATTAATTCAGTGCTTTTGCTAAAACAGAATTATCCAGCACTATCCAGCCTGGCTAGGTGGCTCAGTGGCTAAGACACTGAGCTTGTTGATCAGAAAGGTTGGCAGTTCGAATCCCTAGTATAGGTCTCCTGCGTGAGCAGGGGGTTGGACTGGATGACCTCCAAGGTCCTTTCCCACTCTGTTGCTGTTAACCTGTATGTGGCAGTTCTCATTTTCTAATGTTTCTTCTGCTCAGCTCTTACCTGGAAAGATCGCAGATGGCCAGCTACTTTCACATAGGTTCCTGGTGGAACAACCACATTTTCACTACCATCCTCCTTGAATAAAAAGAAGAGACAATGATTTCTTGGCAGCATTTGCCAGCAATGTTTCATGAAGTAATGCAAATCAGCCTAGAATGGCAGGATTCCACTATCTTACTTTACCCCAATGAAGAACCAAAGCTAAGGGAGAGCAAATTGCAAACTCTTTAACAAATGTATTACATTTAGAATCCACGTTCCTTCTAAATAACTCATGGTAGCATTTATGGCCCTCCCTTTTATTTTCTTATTAGTTCTAAAATGAGTATGGATTTGAACATGGACCTCCTCATTTCTAAAAGCTGCCATAGCTACTACCTCTTTTCATGTATATCAAAGCTTATGTGATATTTACATCCGTGTCGACCCACTGCCTCACATCCATTGGGGCTGCAGTCATGTCGTCCACTTTGTAGAGAATATTTGTTGGAGCTTTTTCAGCATGCCTGATTATGCCCACAATAATAACCTGCATGAGGAAATAGATGCAAACCTCAATAAATACATTACAAAGTGGCATCTCCTATTAATCCTTGTATTAATTAACCTTGCAAATGTATACATCATGAATGGATCGTGATCTGGCACAATCAGATGAAAACGTGTCATATCAGAGAGGAAACATTTAAATAAAACCTTTGAATAGCAATGTTGGCAGAACTAAAAATTGGAACAGTGTTCAGAAGTTTCAAATGATACCAAATGTGGCTGCGTGGATAGTAAGTGCCAGTTGCTCGGCACATGTAATGCCACTATTTTGTGAGTTGTGTCAGCTGCTGTTGTGCTCCTGATGCAATTCAAGATGACGTTTGTCACTTTTAAAACCTTTTATGTCTTGGGAACAGGTTACCTAACTAAAGGACCATCTTTCCAATTGTTTCTACTCATCTGATCTGGGTCTGATAGAATGGGCAAGTTCCAGATCCCACTGGCGAAGAAATGCAGATTGGCAGGGCCCAGGATGCCTTTTCTGCTACAGCACTCACCCTAGACAGCATTCTTTTTCTGGAGATTAGACCCTGCTGGCCTTTCATAAGGTCCTAAAGATCTGCTTGTCTACCCAGGACTGGGACCCCAAGTGCATGAAGGGTCCTGACTCCCAGCTCTGCTGGGATATTTTCTCAGCTGCTATGTATTTTCATTTTTGTATTTATGAATGGAATTATTTTTAAATTTATTTTAATACTATTTGCCACCCAGAATCATTTTTCGGGATAGGCAGTCCTACAAACTGAATAAATATAATAAATCAATAATAAAATGTATACCTAGTAAAGGCAATTTTGAAAATTACCTGTGAAAGTTCAACTTCACGGACCCTGAAAACATCATCCACTTGTTCAGCTGAAAATAGTTGTGATACTGTACAGGGAACTATATTCTGAGCTCTTGACCTCTGCAAAGATGAAATTTTTACACTATAATCCTTTTACTGTCACTTTTTCAGAAAATCAGACTTCATATAAAGAAGTACATACTGATTTCTTTTCGCTTTGGGTTGCAGAAGGGGACGTAAATCCTCCAGGCGACTGTGTATAGCTAATATTGCCATAATTGCTGTCATAACCTCCTAGAAAGATAATAGAAAAAACATGGGGGGAAAAAACATTTTTCTTTGCATTTTTCAGTCTCTGAATTTTTTTCCAAAGCAGCAAAAGTGCATAGCAATATGCCCTATGTTACTTTTTTCTTCATTAGATATTAAAATAAAACCGAAACTAAAAATATGAGACTCATAAACGTCTGCAGGGGAGAGGGGAAGAAAATAAGGCATCTTGAGTACTTCTGCCAGATTTGACCCAATTACTCATTTACACAATGAAATAATAATGCCCGGATCCTATATTTTATTTTATGCATCTTTTAAAAAAGTTTTTACTGTAAGCTACCTAGGATCACATATAGATAAGATGGGCGGCAATATACAACGAATAAATAAATGGCATCGTTTTTAATGTAATCATGGCGACAAACGAAAGAAGAAAAAGGTTCAAGAGTACAGCTCCCATGAGGCACAGCCGTGCAGGCTGTGGATGATGGGAGTTACTCCCCCCATTGCCCCCCCCCAATAAGGGGAAGGCCTTCGGAACTCCCGCATAGAAGAACGCGCCATCCGCCCTCACCGTGACCAGACCACATGCTGCAGAAATAGGAGGACCCACGCGTGGAAAGAGCTCCCGCTCAACTCCCAGCTTTCGCCCCTCCGCGAACAGCTCGCTTTCGCCCTCGCGCGTTTTTTCCGACACGCGCGCAAACACGGGCGCTCGGGATAGGTCATTCCCCGGCTTTTCCCACCTCCTCCTTTTCTCCCAACCAATGGAGATGGAGAATGGAGATGGAGAAACCGAAAGGGGAGGGCCCCCTGAGGAGCGGGCCTGGACAGGAAAGCCGACAAAAAGAGAGAGGGGGAGAGAAGCTAGAGTGGCGCATGCAAAAATACTGTAGTTCCGGAACTACAACTCCCAGAATTCTCAGGAGGCACAGAGATGAAATTGATATTCTGAGAATTGTATTTCTGGGGGAAATTAGGGAATTTATTAAGTGAACGGTTTTAGCTTTAGCTAACCGATCTCTTTTATAGATGGGTAGTTTCTTCAGCTCTTTGTATCCCGCCCCTCAGCCAGGTCGGATGGGCTATTTCCTTAAAATAAGAAAGAAGCTGAAGTTCCTGTAAGACTGTATTGGCATTCAGATTTTATTTGGGAAAATTCGTTTATTAGTGGGAAACATACCCTCCCTTCTGTTATGGCTACCAATTTCCCTGGCGTTTGGCCATACCATTTTTGAAAAGCGAAAGTATCTGCAGAACCTCAGCACTTTAGTTTCATTAACGAACCTTTATTAATTTAAGGTTTTATCCCTTTTTAGATTCAGATAAATTGATAAGACTCTTCAATCTTTTGTGTATTTACATGAGGATATGAAGGTCTGTTGTGAGTCTGGCTGAAACCGGTGATGAATGAAACTCATTTTTTAAATACAAAATTGGGGAATGCCACAACTTTATTGTCTATAAAGAAAGAGGAGCTGCTATCCACCTACACCAGTGGTTCTCAACCTGTGGGTCGGGACCCCTTTGGGAGTCGAATGACCCTTTCATAGGGGTCACCTAAGACCATCGGAAAACACATTTTTCCGATGGTCTTAGGAACCGAGACACTGCTCTTCTATCAATATAGGCTCAATATAAGGGGCCGCAGGCTGGCGCAACACAATTGAAAGCGAACTAAAGAGGAGGAGGCGGCAGGAGGAAGAGGTGAAGGCACCATGGTGGCAAAAGCAGCAGCGGGGACTCCTCAGGAAACAGCCAAGTCCGCTGCCCCTTTGACTGCCTCCTCGCCTCCTTCCCCGCCATGGAGACAGACCAGGGGGCAGCAGTGCCACGAAAAGGGAGCCACGACCAATGTCTGCATGTGCTGGGAGGGAGAGGAGGGGGAACTACCGAAGACTGTGCCACTTTGGAGAAAAGCATCCAGTGGGGGTCACCACAACATGAGGAACTGTATTAAAGGGTCGTAGCATTAGGAAGGTTGAGAACCACTGACCTACAGCAATTTGTAGAAATTTTTCCTAGTCCTTCCCAACTTTCTAGAGATCTCAGTGTTCCAAAGGTTTGAAAAGGTTTCAGCACAAAACACCTATTTTTAGCACCTGCTTTTTTAAATATACCCCATGGGTGTTCTTCCAGATGCATCTTTTCCTGCAAGCAAATCCTCTGAAACATTCCTGCACTGATCTCTTTGTTGAAATAAAGATACAGATGTGCCAGGGTACGTGAACAGCTGCAAGCCAGCACCTGGGAAAAGTCAGCACAAGATGCAACCAAGTTTTACATTTCAGAGTTGCAAATGGCACTTTAGGGAAGATTTTGAATAAACAAACTGTTGAACAATATTTAGAAATCGCCTCCCAACCTGGTTTCCTCCAGATGTAATAGATTGTGTGCCATCTGTGAACTCCTGAATTGATCAGTTCATTGCCCAACTCAAATTTGAAGGGACTATATAAATAAATACAATTTCATGGAATTAATTTGAGCAGCAGCATGTATATAGCTTCTGTCCCAAATCTACATAACTGTTGTAGAGAAAATAGGAAGAGGAAGGAATATATAAGGTATGTTCAGTGCCTTGCGTTATTTACAAATACAGTAAAGGTAGAAAATAAATAAATAAGCAAAGTCAATATTTATTATTCATATTTGTAGCACCTCTATTTTAAAATGGCTTGGGGTGGAATAACAGAATTGTAACATTCTAGAAATCTTGTGTTGATTCAGCAACCAAGAGAGAGTTTTTCATCCAAACAAGTTAGATCACTCTGGACTGCTTGATGCAGTTTTTGGCAGAGAACCTGAACATTTACCTGTCCCTCTCCACCCACCAAAGCTTCTCTGCCAGAAAACAAACTTGTTCCATTCTGCTACGTCAGCAAAGAGCTTGTCAAATGACAGAGTCCTTGTAATAGATTTGACTCTCCTCCCCAACAATCTCAGCTACATATTTCCTTCAGTTAACACACTGTTGAAATATTTTACAGGGATTCTGTTAAGCTGGAAGAGATGCCAAGTTTTGATGCCAAGTCAGTTCCTCCAGTAAGCCATGAGTCAAAAATATAGGGGAGGAGAGTAAAAAGGCTGACGGATTACCACAGCTGCACCTACAGAAGACAAAGCAGATCTTCAGTGCTTGGTAGCCACGAAACCAAAATGGACTTTTGGAAGATTCTATTGCTACTGATGCATTGCAGGAATGTAATTGCAACTTCAGGTATTTTCCAGTTTTTTTATTGGGAAAGTTGTCTGTTTAAAAGAATGGCATTCAATGATAAGTTTCATGAGGCAACACTCATCCTGTTTTTAGAACAGGATATGGGCACCACCCTAGGAGCTTCTTCAAGAGCTGCCACTAAATTGTTGTTTTAATATGACAGAAGAGGAACGTTACACAGAAGTAATCATATTCACTGTATAATCGATTTGCTTTTAGCTACCGTATATCTTTTTTTCTGGCAGATCAGATGCAGAGAAACCGGCTAAGTTCTGTGCTGTTGGTAACTGCCATTCAGTTGGCAAAACTGAACCTTTTTAAGTTTTATTTCCAAACATTAATATTTTCTACTCATTTTATGTTTTATAGTTGGTATGCAGAGATTCCCTTTGGACATGTGTCTTCATTTTAAGGGGTTGATCTGTGTTTATAATTAACTCAGTCCATTGGACTCATTTGAACCACACATAAATCAAGTCAAATTTAGGATTGTCATTGCCCCACCCATTTCTTGACTATGGTGCTATTTAATTCTTGGAGGGCAGCTCAGGCACACCACTCAAAATCCAAGAGAAAAAAAGTTGCTTGTCTTTGATTTAAGACAAAAAAATGAATAGTTTTGCAGAGTGGGTTTGGCAAATGTGGGAAAAGCTTGCAATTGCACAGGAACAATTCTAGACATTTTGCTGTCTGAAATAAGGAACATTAGTTCCGGTGAATACAAAAACTGAAACAAATATTGTACAATTTTATTGTGAATTTTCTGTCTGCTGATGCAGGTTTCTTCTGGCATATCTCAGACCTTCATCTTGAGCCAGAGTACCAAAAGTCCACGGATCCCTTGAAGGTGTGTCCATCAGCTGGCACGCAGCCTGTGATCAGTGCAGGAACCTGGGGTGATTACTTGTGTGACGCTCCCTGGATTCTTATCAACTCTTCTATTTATGCCATGAAGAAGATTCTTCCTGAGCCAGACTTTATTCTCTGGACTGGGTAAAAAAAAAGCATGAGTCCTATTCCTTATAGTAAACAACAGAATACACTTTTATTTAATCGCTTAGCAGGCTAACCATTCAAGAATGGTTTATTCATTCTTTTAATTAATAACTTACTTAACTATCATAATGATTCAGGAGTCCCATGCAAATATGCGAATATGTTAGTTCAAGAGAGATATTGTTTGTTTGCTTATTTTATTTATTAAATGTATATGCCCCCCATAGTTGCAGGTTACCTGTGATGGAAATAAAAATCTTTAATGAAGTTCAGAATAAAACATATCTACATCTCTGTCTTTGTAGTTTTCTACCCCTTTTATCTCTCTGCTTCCTAGTTTAATCACCTGTTAGGCTAATTTCGATCAGAGTTGAGACCTGGTTTGTACACTTCTTTTATTCTTTCTTATAGGTAGCTTATCTACGTAGGTTTAGGCTTAGTATCTGTGGGCTTCACTGGAATGTATTTTTGCTATTTTCTAGAGATGATACTCCTCATGTGCCAGATGCAAAGCTGGGAGATAAAATCGTGTTGGAAATAATAGAAAAGCTAACTAAGCTGATCAGAGATGTCTTTCCAGGTACAAAATGCTAGAATTAGTGGGCAATGACAAGCTAAGGCCTGTAAAAGGCCATAACCAGATGCAGCCTTTTACATTTTGTTTAAAAGTTAACATGATACATTTAATATAAGACCTATGTATTAGAGAAAACACAGAGAAAGGGGTACACGTGATAGTTTTGTGAAGTTGTTCAAATTTTCTGGTGCAAGCTTTTTTAAATCATCATTATTATGATTAGATGCACAGTCAGCCAGATGTTTAGACTATGTTATTATTATTTAAATGATATGATGTTTAGAGCATTAAGAATATTAATTTTTGTTTTGCTGGCCACAGCCAGTCACATAGCAGCAAGATCTTGGAAAACATGGAAGGATTTGAATATTTCCACCTGGTTGCAAATATGTTGGATATCACTTTAATAGAAAATTTGATAGAACAAAGTATTTCAGTAATGAAGATGACGATTTTTATCCTATTTGGTTTAAATGTATTATGTGCAACAGAAACATAATGATTGCTTACTAGCCAATTCCATATGCCTGGTTAATTAAATTAAATCATAGGAATTTTACTTTCATATGGCTTTCATTGTCCTGAAAATAAGATTATACGGGGTTCCAAAAGTTAGATGTAAAGTACACTTTTGCAAAGAAAAAACTCGTACTCTAAATTAGTATTAAGCAGAGGGAGCAGAATAACCTTCCCATTCTGCTGCATTCCAGATGTTTTGAGACTGCAAATTTCAACATTCCCAGCCATCACAGAGATGTCAGATTGTGGAAGAAAATAACAGAATGTTTGTCTTTGAAGGTTACTGAGAATATGTTGCCTAAGCAGCAGCAAGTATAGACAAGATTGTATATATTCTGCTCTCAGGTTTCTCCAAGAAATATTTTCCTATTTCAGGATAATGGGAAGAATTTACATAAGGTATATTTCCTTAGGGCAGGGGTAGGCAACTGTGGCCCTTTTACAACCTGTGTACTTCAACTCCCAAAATTCCTGAGCCAGCTTGTAGCCCATTCTCCATAATATGACTTGGTGCAGACAGCGTATGAAATTCTAGCTATGGGTTCATATGGTTGTTTGATTTTCCAGATATAGCAGTGTTTTTTAACCTTAACCATTTTTAAGATGTGTGGGCTTCAACTCCCACCAGCATGCTGGTTAAAGAATTCTGGGAATTGAAGTCCACACATCTTAAAGTGGCCAAGGTTGAGATTCACTTCAAATATAGGGTAGGTTCACTATGTTTCAAAATCTTTTTTGCTTTGGCTTTCCATATGCTCAGCTCCATAAGTACATAAATTTACCGTATGATGAAATTTATTTATTTATTTATTTATTTATTTATTTATTTATTTATTTATTTATTTATTCAATTTATATGCCGCCCAACTC
>JANHFM010006050.1:37841-54215 GCA_032468115.1 Grayia smithii | reverse complement strand
GCCAATAAAGAATTCTATTCTATTCTATTCTATTCTATTCTATTCTATTCTATTCTATTCTATTCTATTCTATTCAAGAACAATTGCATGCAAAGCCAGAATTGAGGCCAACAGCAAATGTCACATCTGCAAAGAAGAGCAGCATGGTAGTGAAGACTGTCTTAAGACTGTCTATTTTACTTTCCATATTCATATTTCTTTTACTATGCTGTTTAATTCCATTTTAATTTAATTTAATGACCAATCACATTTATCTTTAGGTAGTATCATTTTACAATTACTGTCCATGCAAAATGATCACAAACCTTCTCTCTTAATTTGCCTGTGGTCTAACTGGCATGGAACATTTCCCAATCTAACTTACTTATGCATATTGAGATAGCTTTACATTATGCAGACATTTTGCACGCAGCTGAGCTTTGGTTTGCAAAGCACCTTAATGATAACCAATATAATTATAGCAAGTGTGATTTTGTGACCTAGAAAATGATATATCTTTAACAATTTGAGAAAAAAATATGCCGCCTTTGGCTGTTCCAACATGCTATATACAGATTAAAATTAAGATAAAGACTGCTAAACTGATCAAACAGAAAGAGCTGAAAGAACTCATGGTTGTTGTTTTTTCCTGCAGCAGCTTTCTAAAATACTTGTATGAATTTGATTCACATTGAAATAACTTTTATTTTCAGGCTGACCATGCAATGAAGATGTAGCTACCAAATAAATAATGATTTTGCTCTAACGTTCAATTTTGTCCCTATTGAGCTGCTCAACCAGGTGTTGAAACCAATAGAATTTTCTCTTCTCCCTTTGAGAGAAGTTATTTGAAGTGCTGCATGACTGAAGAATGGCCACTTATTAGCTGCTCAGCAGTGCTCTTCATTCTTCTACTGCATTCTGCAGAAATTGTCAGAACATCAGTTTTGCCAATATTAATCTAGTTTGATCAGTAAGTATGATGACATGGTCAAAAATTATGTGGCAGGAGTGGGAGGGACTTCCACTGGGTAGTCTATTGTGTTTTACATTGCTGTCTAAGGGTAAAAAGTAATAAATGTAGAGTTCTTGAAAGTGAAAAATAATTACAGTACAGCACAGGCGAACCTTTTGCAGACAAAGAACTATAATGTAGCAAGGAAGGTCCTATGCACACAAAGCTTTCTGGTCAATGAATTTTAAAAAGGGCAGCATAAAGCTGAAAGAGGTACAGAAAAGGTCAGTTAAAATAGTTAGTTTCTCTGCAAAGAAACATCTCCACTTCAAGCTTTTAAACTAAAAGGTAAGGGAAAACACATGAAAGTTATGGTTAATTTTGCATGGAAAGTGTGAACAGAATTTTTTTTTTGTCCATTTCTCAGCCGGTCTTAGGAATTTATCCACTGAATATTCAGAAACAATAAAGTACCTTTTTACATAATGCGTTGTTAAACTATGAAATTCACTGCCATCAGATATTGCAGATTGCCTCTAATTTAAATTGGAGACAAATACATGGAGGCCTTGACTATCAAGAATACTACCTTTTGTATTCTATCAACTGCTACAAAGCAATAGTAAAAAAAAGCATCTCAACACCCCCCCACCCCCAAATGAGTTCATCCAGGAGAGCTCTTCTTACGTTACTAAGTTTCCATATGCTTCCATGTGTGCAACCAGATTCTTTCATGTATATGAGATCATTAGAAGATACCAGGATTTTTGCAGCCCAGATCTGGTAGTCCTATTCATATAATCATCATCTTCATTATTTTAGTCATTGTCTATCCACTGCAGGATGAAGGCCTCTTCTGTATGTTTCCAAATAATACGGTCCTAAGCTTTGTCAATTGGGCCCCCAATATTTGCTGAAGTATTGAAACATATGACATTTGGATGTAAATACAGTATTTACATCCATATGGTATTAGGCTGTTAAATAATAATGCATTACTACAGTTTAAGTACAGTTAATGTAGAATATATAATTTCTTATACTAGTTGCGTAGGCAATACCACTTTTGCCTAAATTGTCTTACAGTCCCACAATGTTCACTGGATGCATAAAACCAAACAATTCAGATTGTCTCATTTCATTGTCCAATAACCAAAATGAACATTTGCACTGTGCAGTGAAACCTTGCCTACAGGGTAAAGGTTTCTATTGGGAAATTTTTGTTTAAACCTATTCTTCCATGATTACATAAAACTGAAGGAATGAGGCATTTGCTTGTGAGAATTGTTATTAATCTGGGTGTGTACTTCTTTTTCCATCCATTACGAAGTGCAGCAAAGGACTTGTCTTCTATATGTTCCCTAGGAGTTTGCTTGGATAATCTACAGCAGGGGTGTCAAACTCGCATCATCATAGCATCCTCACATGATGTATCGGGACTTTCCCCCCTTTTGCTAAACTCGGTATGGGCATGGCCAGCATGTGGAGCATCCGGCCTGTGAGCTGCAAGTTTGACAGCCCTGATCTACAGCAAACAAAAAGCCCATGAATCCTGTTCAACCATTTTTAAGAAGGGTTATTCTTTTATGGAGGGATCTAAATAGATAGTACTTTTCATCCTTGTAATTTTGATACCGAGCCAGCATAGTATTTTATGACTGGGTAAGAAGGGGAAGAACATGCAAAGATTTCAAGAACATGGCAAAACGCTTCCAGGATTTGTTTTTCTGTGCTCTACATGAGCAGAGTAAAACACAGCATGAGATCCATTTGGATGGGTAGGTATTTTATACTTCTCTTTCTGTTGCCAATTTATGGTGCTTCATTCACATAGCCTAATTTACACTGAAACTGTGAGTCAACTTTCAGAAGCTGCAGAAGTCAGAGACTCCCCAGGGCTCCTTTGTTGTGGCAAATAAAAGCTGTACTTTACATTCAGCGGCCATATTAAGACTGATAGCAACTATTTGCAGCCAATGGAAAATGTTGTACTAGACAGATACTAGACAGAGAAAATATAGGAGTTGTCAGTTAAAACTTGCCAATTTCTAGACAGCAATATATTTCTTCATACCTCCACATCAGACTACTGTATGTACATATGGTGAAAATATTGAAAAGGAAATATTGTTTACCGGTATATTGTATTCTTTACTGCTGTTGCTACTGCTACTATAGAAAGCTGTACAAATATTTAAATGTGGCCCACAAAATTTATTTTATAAAATATAAATGAAGTACAATTTATATCACTGGATGCAAAGAAATTGGTATAAGGCAGACTTACATTACCTCCACATTTTCATGCAAAAATCATTCTGTAAATAATAGGATTTATTTATAGTCCAGCATGCATTTGAATTATCTGTGTAGATTATTTTTTTTATAAAAGGTTTTATTAACAGGTTCATTTTGACTTGATAGTCCCTCAAAATATTAATGCCCTGGAGGACTAAGATCATATTAATATGTGTATACAACATTTGTGACCAGAAAATTATGTACTCACTGTCTTGCATTAAGGCAAGGATGTGTTTTTATGGTATTACTATATCACTGTCTTGAATTGATGTATTTTATACATAGCTATCCATTTTGGGGCAATGCAAATTAAAATACAAACACCAGTAAAATTATGCATTAAAAAGGTAAGATAGAAGATGGGAACATTACTATACCTTATATTTTTGTGCAAAAAATATAAATGTATAGCCTTTTCATTTATGTGAATTACTTCTCCAAACTGTTCTTTAAAATTACACCAATATGTTGCCAATGCCATTAAGACTTCTATTATCTCACCTTTCCCATGGCTTCTATTTTCAATTTAATCACCAGTTATTATGAATTCATCAGATGCTTTTCTGCCCCACTAGTTTCTGCTTCCCCTGGAATTCCAATTGGAAAATATAGTAACACCTGTCACAACTATTCATAATACCAACAGTTTCCTGAACTGCTCAGCAGGTGGCAATGGTGATTTCCACTCTTCTTATTAACTTCAAAAAAGACTCCATAGATTCCTTAATCTGGGTGTGTGAGAGAAATAATGATACACTCCTCATAATGTGCCTGCTGGACTAGTACAGTGCTCATTCCTTTATTTATTTGATACTTAAAGCTGGGAACATATGCAATACTCCTATTTTCCCCAAAACAACCCTGTGCGGTGGGTTGGGTTGAAAGAGAATGACTGACCCAAAGTCACCCAGCTGGCTTTCATGCCTTAGGCTGGATTAGAACAGTCTCCTGATTTCTAGACGAACACCTTAACCACTACACCAAACTGGTTCCTTTAGGGCAGGGGTGTCAAACTCACAGCCCCCAGGCTGGATGTGTCACGTGCTAGCCATGCCCACCCGTTTTAGCAAAGGGTGGAAAAGTTGCAATATGTCACGTGATGATGTCAGGATGCGGGTTTGACACCCCTGCTTTAGGGGGAATATTTATTATAATGGGACAAGTAGGACTCAGACAATTTACAGCAACTCTATTGTTTTATGTTTTGCTCTGGCTTAAACTATTTTCATTACAGGAATAATGACTGTAGTTATGAAAAAGGCCTGCTCTTTGGGCAGGATTATAAGAGAGGCAAACTAAAACACAGAAATATACTGACAATGAAATATTTTAGGTGTCATAATTTTCCCAATTGTAATATAATGAAGCTACAGCTTTAATATTTTGGATACATAATACAAACACAAGAATCACTAGAGAAGACATCAATGCATGGAAAAATCAAAGGCAATTTGAATAGGAACTTAACAAAGTAGCTGGATACTATTCCTGGTGACACAAGCATGGGCTTCAAGGAGTCAAAGAAGCAATCAATGACAACCAATCCTAGTGCAACTATTTCCATCAGGTTACAAAGAATTATAAGCAACTAAGAAACAATTCCAGATCTGATAATACAGTTGATGTTCTTAAGATAATTTGATTGTTTTTAGTGTTTTTCAGTATGGTGCATTTCTTATTTTATTTTAATCATACTAGAGCAGAGTAAATGTGTAGCATTTTTGATCAAGCTGTAGAAGTAATTTTTAAGCCTGCAACCCAAGCAAAATTATTCAGTCTATGCCTCTTAGTTATATTATGCTATACTGACAAACTATAACCATGCTTGCATAGTTAATTGTTTCAGCTGATTAAATGATGGAAGTTAAATATGTAGGCTAATTAATTTGGATCAATGTGTCTGAAAATTTTGTGCCCAGGGACAAATTCAGCTTTGATGTTAAGATATTATGTTTATAGAGAATTTGTAACTTGCACCTTCTCAGCATGTCTGCATTTGGCAATTGCTCATGCTGTTATCTAATTTAGCCATGGACAACCATGACTGTAACCATTCCTTAAATTTAGCCTTTCTGAAAGAAAATCCTAGGTTGAAATAAATTGGAAAACTCCCTCTAAATCAAGTATAAGCCTTGCAGAAGTATTGCAAAGATTCTTGGATAATTGTCCTTAGTTTTTACAGAAACTTTAAATACATTTCTTTCTAAAATACCAATTTTTAACATATGTTACACATGTATCATCACTTTGTTACACAAAGTTTATTATCTATTTCATTCAAAAGTATATATACATCTGATTGTAAGCCATTCAATTGGGATAGCGAGATGGGTGGCAATTAAATTTAATACATAAAATTGGTTTGCTTAAAAACTATTTGTGCATAATATTGAAGTTTAATATGAGTAAAGTTATAACTTTATCAACTGAAGTTACATTAAGATGTTTGTAATTCTTGTTACAAGTGGAATTAGAATCTACAGAAAAATAAGGATTGCTGACTATCTTCTGAAAACTGATTTTTGTCCCAGACCAGGGGTGTCAAACTCAATTTCATTAAGGGCAACATCAGGATTGGATTTGACCTTGAAGGGCTGGGTGGGGGTAGGCGTGGCCATGGTGGGCATGACATGGAACTGCACCTCCAGACATGGCTTCATAAACTTATAAAAATAGGGAGGCGTACGTTTCTGTTATTTTGGTTTTTTAATTCTTACTTGATCTACTTGATCACCTTATGAAAGAGACCAGATCAAGGAACTGACTCCATAGGAAGACTAGAACTATAAATTATTGACATAGGCTAGTAGCAGAATCCTGCAAGCCTGAAAGGTAAAATACTTTACCTTTCCCTGTTTTGAGCCTGGAAGGCCTCCTGGGCCACTCTGGAGGCCAAAAACAGTTGCAGGGGGCGCTCCCCCTTGTGACCCATTTTTGCTATAAGAGGCACTGAGGGCCTTTTCTTTGCTATTTCCACACCAGCCCCATGGGCCAGATCTAAGCACCCCTTGGGATGAATCCAGCCCGCAGACCTTGAGTTTGACACCCCTGGATTAGACTGAGAAAAGTGACTGGGCCAATCTTGCTTCCATGGTTGAATGTAGATTAGGACCTAAATTTTCCCATTCCAAGTTCAACACCACGCTCATTGTACCATCGCAATTGCCTGTTTCCTGGTTACCATCTTACCTATTGATGCTATCTACTGACCTCTTCCATTTCTCCAGCTACCCAAGGCCTACTTCCCATTCCTCATTTTCTGAATAAGCAAATTTGATTGGTTTTACTATTTTTAGGCGAGGAAGCAGTATAATTATCCCCAAGTGATTCTAGTTAAGGACATATAAAAATTGTGAAAAATTGAAATATTGCACATCATTTTCACTCTTTATGATGCCTTCTCTGGGAATGAGATGATTGCTTTGTTGTTTTTGTGAAAAAAGTTTCTTTTTATATGTACTGACAATGCCTGATATTTAGAAAAGTTGGTTGAAGAAAAGTCTGAATGCAAAGGATAACAGGATGAAGGAGGATGTGACATAAAAATTTAATCCACATTCGTAATTTCCACTTTTGCCCATCTAGTTGTACATAAACCCAGCCCAAATAATATACATATTTTTTATTTAAAAAACCTATTTAAAATAAGCAAAAAAGCAAAAGCAAAAAAGATTCATTGTTGGGATGGGTTGATACAAATTTTAGGTAATACTAGTTTATTGTAAAAAATGTTTTATATACATAAAAATAGAGATGCACAAACCAAAAGCATTTAAGCAAGAGTGGCTTGTTTGTATACTCAGAATATAACTTTTTCAGTAGTTAAAACACTTAAAATCAGTTGTAGCTTTAGCCATCTTTTGTATAGACTTTTTTGTGTACGTGCATAAAGCCAAAGTCTCTGGGGCCTAGTTATTTAATAGAGAAGCCAGGATGTATTAAATCCCTATTACTCACTGCTTTCAGTCTGGCACATGGTCAGCATTCATACATATGACCCATTGATTTTATGTGTATGTGAATGTAATTATGTAGAAGATCACAGTTTAAAATATTATTGCTTTTAGCTGAATAATTTATATGCAGTGCTCTCATACTGGAGCTGTTTTCTTTCTTAATAATTCTAGTCAAGGACAATGCAAAATTAGCAGGAAAATAACTTGGATCTACTTAGAATATACCAAAATAGCTATAACAAAAAAAGTTTATCAGAGATCTATTCTTAAAATTACAGCAGAAAAGAAAGATAGCTCTAATTAACTTTGTGCTGAACTTGGAAAATTGTAGAATATTTTGTTGAATGCAGTAATGTGTTTTTCTTGCACAATTCAAATTTGTCACTGAATGTAAAAACTATTTATATGATGTTAAATATTTAAGCTAAAGAAATGTATTCGTAGCATGTTTATATATCATATATTCTCTCTGGGGTATTTTGTGCTGTAGTTAATGAGGGTAATTTATCTAATAAAATGCTTAGTAGTATAAGCAAAAATGCTTTCTACATTTTTCAGTACCTATTGAACTGCACTGATCTTGAACTTCTTAAACTCTTTAAATTGAAGAGAAATTGAAATAGCTTCAGTATTTTTTATTTAACAAAATGCTGTGATACTACTTCAGATAAATTTTTTTCAAGAAAATTGCATGTGAGAAGGTTTTTTGGATACTTGTTGATTTAGAAAAACTGATGCTAAAAGGAATGTCCTTGAATTTTGCTCTGTTTGCACAAATACAGAGTTGAGGATTGGTTGCTCAGTGTAGTAAGAGCATATGATGGAAGTCAAGTAAAAATTAAAATAAATTGAAGGGTTAGTGAATGGTTCATCATTGAAAGGTTTGTGAATCACTTTCAATGTTTAATATATTTGTGGATAAATATATACAATTAGTCTTTGTTTAGCGATCACAATTGGGACTAGCAACTTGGCTGTGAAACTGCAACTATGGTTATGTTCTTATTGTCAGCTTGCTTTTACTTTTACAGACCAGCAAAGGTTATAAATGCCAAGGTCAGTCATAAAGTTACTTTTCTGTCACTGTCATAACTGAATAGTTGCTAAATGAAGCAATTGTTAAACAAGGACTAGCTGTAAAAAGACAGAATATTAGCTATATGTTGGTTGTGGATGTGATTAGATGCATGTGAGATAGTGCCATTTTGTTATCTCAGATAATTTATAGCGAATGTTAGATCAGTGTTGTAGTACAATGTGGAATATATAGATAATGAAAGTTATGAAAGAACAAGATAATTTGTTGACAGGATAAATGGGGTAAATAATTGCAAGTATATAAATAGTTAGAGTAAGTAGATGAATTTGTCAGTTTTTACGAAGCTAGAAAGGTAGAAGAGTTATATAGTGAATAGCACTGGAATTAGCTTCAGTTATGTTTCCTTTCTTTTTCTTACCTTAGCCCTTTTTCTGACTTACTGTTTCTTATTCCTTTTATTCTGCATAGAGTTACTTATTCTGAAAGGGAATAAATGATACATTACATTATGTATTGGAGACGGAAGTAAGATTCCATTATACAAGTAGTCCTTGTTTAGCAATCCTAATTGCAAGCGGAATTTCTGTCACTAAGCAAAACAGATCATTAGGCAAAACACATGACCACACCACTTAGTGAAAGCAGTTGCACTAGTTCTGATTGCGGTTGTTAGGTGAGGCCCTCATGTTTCTGTCCTGCTGCCCCTACTTCAGCTCCCCCCACCCATCTATCTCCTACCCATCTCTGCCCTTCTGGCTGTCCTGCATTCCAAGCCGCTGCCCCCTCTCCCGCTATCCTCAGCTGATCTCCCTTCTGCTGCTGCTGAGGTGCGCCTGGTAGTTGCCTGGGCTGGGCATTCCTCATCAGAAGAAGGAGGATAAAGATGATGAAGGTCAGCTAGGAATGGTGGGAGTAAATGGCAGCAGGGAAGGGCAGAGTGGCCAAAAGGACAGAGATGCGGGTGAGCAGGTGGAGTTGAAACATGCTGCAGTTGTAAATGTGGGCAGTTGTAAATGTGTAACTCCCAACTCTGGGAGTTGGGCAGCATATAAATTTAATTAATAATAATAATTAATTAATAAATAAACTTTGAATGGGCACTGCACAAATGGTTGTTAAGCAAGAACTATCTGTAATCTCCTTTGTGTTAATTATGAAAATTTATATTAATCAGAGAAAAGGTTAATTTATCAAGAGTTGTTAGAATAAAAGCATGGAGAATATAAGATGAAATCAGAAGTACAGCTGGCTGCAAAGGGATTTAATTTTCAATAGTTTTCATATCCACAGTTAAGAGAAAGATTTAAAGTAGATAATCATTTGGAATTGAGCAGCAGAAGTTAGAAGTTGAAGTTGAACTATGTTTAAACAATGAACATATAATTGCTAAAATGTATACATTTTTATAGAACTTTGAAACTGAACAACAAGTGAAAGAGCATATGTAAAATGGGCTAAGAACTTTGGACATAACGTATTGATGGAATAATGGGAAAATACGCTATTAAAATAAAATTTATATAATGATATAACAAGATTTTTTTATAAGATGATGCATTGTCAGTGAACTGCATGTCTCCATAAAAATAGTTTAAAACGTGTAAAAGTATTTTAAACTTATTTTGAAAATGTGGACCACAAAAAAAATCATTTTTATCATGCCTGGTACACTTATAAGAAAGGTAGAGAATTTGGGGTTCAAATACACATAATAATATAGAGAATTTTAAAAAATTAATAATTCAACTGAAATCAGAACTTTTTTGCTGGAATTAATGGATAATTTTTAAAAAGCCGTAGAAGACTATTTTTATATATGATTACTATTGTGAAACTATTATATGTGAAAAATGAAAACACTCTGAAATACTTATTATGGAAGAATAGTTTGTAAAGATGATGAAACTAACAGAAATGACAAAATTAACTTCTTTGCTTGGAGAAAGTTCAACTACTACATTCGAAGCGAATGGCTTCGAATTTCAAGTGATCATCAAAGTGTGAGCTTGCAAACAGTTCTGATTATTTGGAAGAAATTGCCGATCAGGCCAGCTAATCGGTTCACCTGGCTTTCAGAAGCCGAGGCCCCAGCCTGCCAGGCTCAGCAGCAGAGCCTTAATAGGCCAGCTCTGAGGCCGTGGCCTGGATCATCCCGCTGGAGAGCAGAAGGGGCCCAATCCCTGCCCAGTTGGCTGGGTACACTGAAAAGTAGCGGGAATGCAAGGGAGTGCTAATTAGAGCTGGCTAGCCAGCTGAAATGGGGAAAATGGCATCTCGTGTGCCTTCCACCAGCCAGCAGACCCACAAAGGGACAGGAGGACTTGCCCTACAGCTTCCTCAGTCAAAGGCAAAGGCGCTTCCAGCCAGAGGGCTGCAGCAAAGGGGGCCACAACTAAGAGTCAGGCCAGCATTTCAAATGGCAAGAAGGCCTCCAAATTGGCCCAAAAAGACGCAGAGAGGCATCAAAGGGCCTTGGAAAAAGAGCGGGCCAAGCTCCAAAAGGCAAACCAACGCCAGGAGTGGAGCGACACCCCCCCCCCCCCGAAGGAGGTGCAGAACTTTCCCGCCCTCAAGGGCATGACTCAGAGGTATTGCTTAATGATATGATTGCATTGCAGTCTGCCTCTTTCAACACCTGGCCACCAGATGGTGACAGGGAGTTGTCCTCTCCAACCTTAGGAGAGGTTTTAGATAGGGCTGGAGCTTTTGCAATTGCAATTGCAAACTCTGCGTGCAAGCTGCAAGCCTTGCAGAGCCACGCCTAGCAGCCATTTCTGGGCCTATAGCTTCATTTACTCCTATGATTACGGGGAGGAAGCTGTGCCGGCTGTGCCTGATCATCTGCAACAACTGATATCTCAGGCTAATACCCAGGGGATAGCTACTGGCTTACAGCAAAGGAACCAACCTTCTCAGGGAGTTCCCATCCATCAGTCACCAGTATTGCAACCTGTACTTCAAGAAGCTTGGATGGAGCATCACAGTCTTCCATCTGTTGCCCACTCTATCAGAACCGGTGACTCCTCAGCTGAGGAGGAAGATCTGTTGGCCTTTTCTGAGGATGAAGGGATGGAGATAGAACCCTCCCCCTTTACATGCCTTTTCAAACCGGATCTTTTCAAAACCTTGCTTCACAAAGCAAAGTCCATTACAAATTTAGAATTTGAGGCTGCTCCGGACCCTGCTCCCAGCCCAGGGGGATCTGGCCTTTTTACTGAACCAGCCAGTTGAGGCTGAGGTGGTGCCATCACCCAATTATTTTTAGACGTAGTTAAACTTCAATGGAACAACCCAGGGGCAGAGATTCCCCCTTCCAGAGCAGAACAGAAGCTTTATAATGTGGCTCCAGACATTTTACATTTTACAGTGGACAAGCCAGTGGCAGCACTGACATCGGTTGCTCTTCTTCCAACTGGAGGCCTTGGATTGCTTGAGTACTGATGACAAGAAGGCTGAATTAACGTTACATAAGCCCCATCAGGTGGCTGCCTGGGTGGTAAAGGCTGCCACTTTGGCTTCATTCCACAGGAAGATCTTAGGGTGCACCAAGATACTAATAAATTGATTGTTGCCGCTGAATTTTCAGTGGATGCCACATTGAATGTGGCTAAGTTCGCTTCAAGGTCCATTGCATCTACCATTACTACCTGTCACCTGTTTTGGCTTAAGCATTGGCAGGCCGATAATAAAAATAAATGGAAATTGGCTTCAGCTCCCTTCATAGGCAGCAAATTATTTGGAGAAGTTTTGGAACCTATCCTTGTTGAAACCAGGGGCAAAGGCAAAGCCATGCCATCCCTTTACAGACAGGGAGACCAAAGACCCTCCCCTTATTATATGTGGCAGTCCTTTTGAGCCTCGGATCCAGGTCTCGAATATCAGCAATGCCAAAGGCAGTACCCTAACCGCCAGGATAGACCACTTGACAGATCAGACTTCAGGAGTCGCCAACAATCTCAGGGCAAGCAGCCCTTTCGAGGGGCAGGAGGCCCCCCTACCATAATTCAAAGTGACTGCAGGGCCACGCCACCTATAGGTGGAAGGCTCAGCCTCCATGTCCATCAGTGGGAGGCCACGACTTCAGACAAATGGGTCTTCTCAACAATGAGTTCAGGATTGGCTCTGGAGTTTCTCTCCACCCCCCCCCTCCAAATTCTTTATCAGGTGCCCCAGGTCCAGGGATCCAGACAGACAAAGTTGGATGGCTTTGCTGGATATCCAGGTTATCAAACCAGTCCCTCTGGAACAATGGGGACAGGGGTTCTATTCGATTCTATTTGTGATACAAAAGAGCTCAGGGTTGGAGGGTGATTCTTGATTTGAAACACCTCAACCATTGTCTGGACTTCAAAAAGTTCAAAATGCAATCACACAAATCAATCTTGGAAGTACACGAGAGGGCAACCTCCTCACTTCAATAGACTTAACAGAAACATACCTTCATGTACCAATCAGGGAGGATCACAGACAGTTTTTTCGTTTTTCCTATCTGGACAGTCATTACCAATACAAGGCCATGCCTTTCAGCCTCTCATCAGCACCAAGAGCCTTCACCAAAATTTTGGCAGCTCTGGCAGCTCACTTGCGATTGGTCCCTATAAGAGTCCAGTGTTATCTGGATGACATTTTGATCCAGACTCCATCAGTCATCCAGGCAGAGGAGGATCTTCGGGACATGATCCAGGCACTGCAGGCACGTGGCTTCTCCATAAACGACAAGAAAAGCCATTTCGTTTCAATTAGCGAATTGCTCCATTTGGGAGCCATAATAAACACAGTTACCTGCCAAGCCTTCCTTTCTCTGGAGAGACAAGCCAGCCTTCAGCTACTCATGAGATGCATAGTAGCAATGAGGGAGTTCCCTTAGCACTCCTGTCACAGCTACTGGGGAAGATGATGTCGTGCCTCTCCATAGTACCATGGACATGACTACATGCCAGGATGCTGCAATGGTTTCTCCTGCCACACCAAAAATCCAGCAGGAGCCACTCACAAGGTAGGGTAAGTCTCCCGTTGAAGGTATGTCACTCATTCCATTGGTGGACTTCACCAGCTCTCCATATGGGCTGTCTGTTCAAAGAGCCGTTCCATATCACCATCATTATAGATGCCAGCCCTTCTGGTTGGGGAGCCCACAGCCAAGCCTTAATAGCCTAAGGCAAGTGGTCTCAAGATGACAGATCTCACCAGATCAATTGGCTAGAGGTCCGGACAATACATCTGGTCCTAAGGAGCTTCAAGGGTTCCATCACCAGGTATCACGTTCTGGTCTTAACAACAACTTGAGGGCCAAAGCACATATCAATAGACATGGAGGGATGCATTCCAGGTCCCTCATGGAGGAGGGACCCAGGTCACCTGGGTCGCTGGGTGGAGTGGCACCTCCTCTCAATGTGGGCAGAACACATATCAGGAACCCTGAATGTACAGGTAGACAGCTTCAGCAGGGTGACAGTGGACCATGCGGAGTGGCAAGAGCATCCCTCACTGTTTCAACAGCTGACATATAGATACGGGACCTCGGTCCTAGATCTTTTCGCATCTCCAGGGAACACCCAGTTACCACGGTTCATCAGCAGGTACCAGGTCCAGGGCACGGAGGGAATAGATGCTCTTCACATCCCGTGGCCTCTGGGCCTTCTGTACACCTTTTCCTCTAATCCCGGCAGTAATCCGGAAGCTTCTGGAGAAGAAGGTAGAGGTGATATTGATTGTGCCTCATTGGCCTAGGAGACCTTGTTTTGCAGACCTGGTGACCTTATCCATAGAGTGACCCTGGAGGATGCCACACGACAAGATCCCTCATTCAGGGAGTCTTGATCCACCCAGAGTCTCAGTGGCTCCAACTTGGGCAGTTGAGTGGCGGGCCCTGAGCCAAGGTTAGTTTTCCCCTAGAGTAATCCACACCATTCAGGCATCCAGACAGCAGTCCACTACCAGAATTTACAACGCTACCTGGAAGGCCTTCATTACGTGGTGCTCCAGGTCGCAGATAGAGCCATCCAAGGCATTGGTAGCTCAGGTCCTGAATTTCTTACAGGATGGGTTGGACAGGGGTCTGACCCCTAATACCATCAAACAACAGGTAGTGGCTCTGTCATCTGTTTTATCCATTGGGAAGCTAGAGTCATTGTCAAAACACCCCATGGTGTATAGATTCCTTAAGGACGTCACTGACTTACACCCACTGGTTGTCCACATGGGACCTATCACAAGTTTTGCAAGCTCTCACGGGTGGTGGCGGCATCCCTTTGAGCCTTTACAAACAGCCACTTTACATTTCTTGTCTTTGAAGGTAGCCTTTCTCATAGCTATTGCTTTGGTTAGAAGGGTGTCAGAGCTCACAGCCTTGTCCGTCAGACAGGACTTATGCATATTCCATCAAGGCAGGATGGTCCTGAGGCTTGACCCTTCCTACCTACCTAAAGTCAATACATGGTTTCACAGGGCCAAGAAGTTGGTCCTGCCCAACTTCTGTCCGGGGCCAAGACATTCTCTGAAACACAGGTGGCATACTTTGGATGTCAGAAGGGCCCTCTGTATTTACATAAAGCGGATGTCTTCCTTTCGGAAGATAGAGTCATTGTTTGTTTCATTTCAACCATCAACATTGGGTAATAGAGTCTCTCCTTCAATGGTGGGAAGATGGATTAGGCATAGCCAAAGCATATGAGATTCAGGCCCTCCCAGTACCTAACTGTATAATGGTGCATTCTACCAGAAGCGCAGCCACCACAGCAGCATGGGTGGCACAGTCTTCCATCGAAGTGGTATGTCGGGCGGCCACCTGGTCCTCACCTTCCCCATTTATCCGACCTTATAAAGTGGAAATATACACTTCGGCTGAAGCAGCATTTGGGAGGAAAGTCCTCCAGAGAGTGCATACAATTGGGGGTGGGGGATGTAGAACCAGACAGTTACCCATCCGATGAAGGGACAGGCAGTCTTTGGTATGTCCCATCCTGGATTCTCTCGATCCAGCTCCAGGGAGAATGGGTGTTGATCTTCTACTGGATATTGGGAGAGAGAATCCAGTCCCACCCTTACTAGAGTCTGGTCCACAGTCTGGGAGGGGCTTATATATGTCAGGTCACACTTACTTCCTTGCTACACCTTTGCCAAACTGGGGAAGCACCAGGCCAGGAAGGAGGGACTACTCATGCAAATTATGATCATGTGTTCAGTCTCCAGGCAGAAGAAGAACAGAGCAATACCCATCCTGGATTCCCTCTCTCAGCCTCCAGTAGAAGAGGTGTTCAGGTAGGACCAACACCCATTTTTTTAAAAATGAAAACTTATATTAATCATTTAAAAAGTAATAATATAATAAGCAACTTCATTATGATACGGTAGATTTATTATTTGCATTTCTTATATATCTTCCTGGGACTATGTAAATTTTCTGTTTGTTTTTATATTTACTTGGTTGTAAATACTGTATAGTTACAATTTTTCTAGTTTACATCCCAGTGTGAATTGTCACTAGCCTTTTATTACATTTGATTGTATAAACACTTTTATACACGTTATTCAAATCTGTGACTTTTCTCCATGCAGACTTGATAAATGATTCAACTTCTTCAGATCTTAAAGGCCTAAGCTATACAATTTTACTCTAAGTCTAAGTAATACCATGTTTTCCCAAAAATAAGGCCCTGTATTATATTTTTTTGAACCCTGAAATAACTGCTTGGCCTTATTTTCAGGGATGTCGTATTATTTTGGGGCGTGTGGAACAAGACGGGGCTCCTCTTGCCATCTTACCTGATTTCCAGCTCTTCTCAACCTTCCTAATGCCACGACACTTTAATACAGTTCCTCATCTTGTGGTGATCCCCAACCACAAGAGGAGCAGTGTCTCAGTTCCTAAGACCATCGGAAATATGTGTTTTCCTATGGTCTTAGGCGACCCCTGTAAAAAGGTTGTTCGAACCCCCAAAGGGGTCCCGACCCACAGGTTGAGAACCACTGTTCTAGGAGAAGGGTGCGTGCTAACTTTCTACACATCCTATACTTTAAATAAAGAAACTTGTGGCATTATAAACGTACAGGAATACAGTATGTACTGTATATTCCGGCGTATAAGACGACTGGGCGTATAAGACGACTGGGCGTATAAGACGACCCCCAACTTTTCCAGTTAA
>JANHFM010006050.1:17200-34404 GCA_032468115.1 Grayia smithii | reverse complement strand
CGAAGGTTGGAGACTGGCCGGAAGTTATTAAGGGAGTCTGGATCCAAGGCCGGCTTCTTAAGTAGGGGTCGAACCACTGCCTCTTTCAAGATTGTTTGCAGAATGATAACTGAATTTGTACAATCCCCACATCAATAAATTAAAATAATAACTAAGTAAATTTATAAATAATTTATTAAATAACTAATGGAGGAAAGGATAGCCCAGGCAAAATGAACACAAGGTTTAAGACTGTGCCTGCTTTATCTGGCAAATCTAATCTCTCTCTCTCTTTCTCCCTCCCTATCTCTCTCTGAGACAGAGCAAGAGAGCGATCTAAGTTGCAAGTTTTTTTTCTTTAATATTTAATCTCAGAGTGGTTTTAATCAAATTGACTTCCTCAAAACCAAACTGGTCGACCAGATTGAATCATGTCTTCTCTATATTTCTAACTTCCAGCTCAAATTGAATCAGAACTGATTCTTATAGGTGTAGCCATAATTATTAAAGATCCACTTAGCAATCTTTCTTTTTATGAATGCTTAGGATTTTTTTTCTTGTTTTTTTTCTTTTTTCTTTTAATTCTCAGAGAGAACACATTTAATAATCATCCCTTGCCTTTGTAATTCTGTTGACATTTTAATAAATCTAACAGCTCTAATTATGGTAAGATGACATATTCTACAACCTAATGTTATATTAACCTTTGCAATTAACTGCAGTATTCTTGTAATTTTTAAAAAAGAAATGGTTACCATTGAATAGCTATTATAATAATTTTCTGAATATAATGAAGATAAAAGTGAAACTTTAAAATTATGTACATTTTGTCCCATTTATTTTCTGAAATAAGCTGAGTGCCAGCAAAATACATGGATTTATTTTTGACACTTAGAAATTTTAAATGTTCGTAGTACCCTTTGTTTTTGTACAAGTGTATGATTACACATAAGGAGTTTCTAAGTCAAGTATTATGTCATTATTTCTAAACTGTCAGGGAATAATTTTCTCACATTGAAAGCTATTCAAACCTATTTTTCCTGACTAGAGAGGCCCTTAGATATATTTGAGTTCAACTGTTGCTAATTTGATATGGTGGATGCTGAATTTATTTATATTTATACGAGAAAACTCCATCCAATACATTTTAACAAGACAAATCTGAATCTAGCCATAATAACTTAGATAAAAATCTGTTTTTAATGGCAGAACTAGTTTGTTTTAATAAAGTAGTAATAGAACTTTTGATCTGTTTCCAATAGTGTACTTTTTATCATTTTGGCAAAATTCCAGCTTAAGTTTGCATCAGTTTTATGTAAATTATTATGGAGGTTTTCTGGGGTAAAATTATATACATACATATGCATATACATATACATATATACATACATACATACATACATACATACATACATATAATTTTCACCCCAGAAAACCTCCATAATAATTTATGTATGTATGTGTGTGTGTGTGTGTGTGTGTATAGAAAACATATATTTTCTAATAGCTTACAAAATATTATGTTTAATATTCATATTTAAAATAAAGCAATAAAAATTATCCTTGAAATTGTACTACAGAAATAGAGAACAGTTATTGTAATACAGACTATATTAGTCTGCTTTAAATTACAACATTTCATATCCATCTTTTATATTAGCAATCACATCCTTGGTCACAGTACATGTTAACAATTTCTTATTTCTTATTAATAGTAACTTCACTTTCAGCATTTCAAATTCATTTTTTAAATTATATTAATACTCGCATTCTTGGCAACAGTAGATGTTAAAAATTTCTTATTTCTGTTAACATCTAGTAACTGCCTTGTTCTTCACTTGTTCTATTATTTTAATTAGCACTTTTATTGCCTTTTTAATTCTTACCTTAAGTACTTTTATTAATGGACATTAGTTTAATTTTAAATACTGTCTATGAACAAAGTGATGTTAATACAACAAATTAAATTGCTTATGCAATAATGTTTAATTACATTAATTTTTCATTTGTAAATAATAATATATTATTTCCTTGAAGTTTGATGTTATTTCTTTCATTTGTCAAAACAAAAAGAGCTAAAATCAAATCAAGCTAAAAATCATAATGGATTACATGAGAGAAATACTATCAGATTCAGCTATTATACAAATACAGATTTGGTGTATTAAGGCATTTGCATGTATGAATATATAACTAAGCTAAATGAATGTATAAACTGTTAGAAAATGCAGTCATGAATGCATTGTGTCCTTTCCCTTTCCCAGCCTGTAATATCCAGAACGCAAATAAAGTAGAATCATGATTCCTGCTGACAATTACATTTAAACATGAAAGGTCATTATTGATCATAAGAGCTGAAGCTGAAGTTCAACAACATCTGGAGAACAGAAGTTTACAATTCATGATCTAGTCTTCCTGATTATTTCAACCAATTAGGAGCTACGTAATTAATATTATATTAATGTGATAAGTAGGCAGGTTAAGCAGGCAAACCAAGCTTTATGCACTGTTCATTTTGGTGACTTAATCACCTAAGTGAGTTTTGGTATCAGGTTTAGCATGAAGCAGGATTGAGGAGTGGAGAAACTTATGAGTTCCCTTTCCAAATAGTTATTTATGTGTCTGCCTTATATATCCCAGAATCCTATAAAACTCCAAATAGTTGACAGTATTATACATATATATATATAATGTATTATAAACAGATGTGGGCGTCACATACTGTAACAACCGATTCTCCCAGAACCGAAAATGTGAGTGTGTGCCTTCTGCGCATGCAGATGGCATCAAAAAAAACCAGTGATTATATAGGACGGGATAGCACCAGGGCAAGTGGGTGGGCTGGTCAGAACTACCAGTTCACCCTAACCGGTCCTAACCAGCAGCAGCCCACCTCTGGTTATAAATGAATAAAATACTACATTTTCTTCATGTATGTATCTAAATCAGTGGTTCTCAACCTTCCTAATGCTGCAACCCTTTAATACAGTTCCTCATGTTGAGGTGACCCCCAACCATAACTTCATAACTGTAATTTTGCTACTATTATGAATTGTAATGTAAACACCTTAAAGGCAGGTGTTTCCTCAACCTTTCTCACAAGCGCAATGGCCCACATTTAATGAAAAGCAGAGTCTATGGCACCTACTTGGAAATAGGACCTATTAAACTCGCTTGGAGACGGATAGAGGAGCAGTGTCTTGGTTCCTAAGACCATCGGAAATATGTGTTTTCCGATGGTCTTAGGTGACCCCTGTGAAAGGATCGTTCGACCTTTCCTGACCCACAGGTTGAGAACCACTGTCTTAGGATATATCCTGGTAAAATTTCAAAACAGCCAAAAAATTAGGACTTCTACTTACCCAAAGATGTAGTTTGCTCACATTAACGAAGATGATGGCAGAATAGAACAATAAAACTGGAGAGCAGATTGCTTCTGTAATATTGATTACGTGTAATTAATTTGAAGGTATAAATTGTAGTGTTTCTAGTATCCTGTCATGATAACTGAAGTAGATATTGTTATGGTACAACTTATTATAATACTTTTATCTCTCTCCTTTTATCTTCCAAAGATACAAGACCAATTTTGGTCTTGTATCTTTGCCAAGCAGAAAGTAGCTGTAATAAATGCAGCTCTAATTATTTATACAACTATATTCTGATTTTTCTCATTTACTTTTCTAAGTTTGTAATTATTTCATATGCTTCTCAATTCAGAAGGAAGCTACTATAAAACCAACTATACTGTTGAATTCTTGTGATGTTACAAAAATGATAGTGTTATGTAACTGCATACAGTTAGGTTTCCAAAGCCTATAATTCCAAAGTAACAGAAATTAAAATATGAGCGATGATAAATGTACTATTATTTTGGGCAACTAACTTACAAAAACAATTTTTGCAGACATATCTAAAATCACTGCACAATTTTTTTAAAATATACCCTATTCTGTGTGGTTTGTGATAACTTCCGTTTTACTTTTTCTTCACTCAAATCTATACTGTAAAATATACATCGCTCTGCTTTGCTTTATCTGAAGGAAAATAAGATGTCAAAACATGTCCTAAAGAATCAGTTTGGTGTAGTAGTTAAGACATCAAGCTAGAAATCAGGAGACCATGATTTCTAGTTCTCCCTTAGACACAAAGCTAGCTAGGTGACCTTGGGCCAATTACTCCACAGAAGTAGAAGCAAACCACTTTTGAAAAACTGCCAAGAAAATGGCAGAAACTTTTCCAAAGAATCTCCAAGAATCAGACACAATTGAAGGGGGAAAAAGGTACAGTAGTAGGACAACTTTATGAAACTAGGTGACTTATTATGATTTAAAAAAAGTATTATCTTTTTAAGATTGACTATTTTTCCCCTTGTCAGTCATTGTCTTCTACGTCAATCCCCTTTGAAAAATCAACATTAATACCATGAAGAACAGTGTATGTTTATCTAACTATAGAAAACTAAACAGTAATTTAGAGATTGGAAGTGTCTCAAATTTCCTCTTCTCCTGAAGGACTAAGTGAAGATTGCTACAGATCTTATCCATAGAGACTAAAATTCTCAGCAATTTCATTTATAATATGCTTGTCTTCCATAGAGATTAAAAATAAATAAAATAACAAAAGCCTTGTTTGTATATTTACCTGCACATATATGAGCAAAAGTAGAAAATTTTACCTATTTTGAAGCTTGCTTCTCAAATACATCTAACCTTTTACATGTATTCAGCAATGGGATATTTTTCATATATAATCATGCTAATGCTTGAGTGCCTGGAAAGTACACATAGCTGGGCATATTAAAGCAGGAATTCAATGTGATTGATGTGGTCTGGGTTTAATTGTAGGTAAGCTGACCGTCAAATTTTTAACCAAAATACCACAAAAAATGAGGCACCTACAGATAATTTCATGGCATTTTGGTTAAAAATTCAAGGTTCTTCTTAGCAGCAGGTAGATTTCTATGCAGGTACATACGAGATATTTGAGTACTTTAAAAGGTATTACCATATGGATAAGTCCATCAATAGATAAGCTGAACTCATTTTTGGGGGTGTATTTTGGCACCTAAAATTCTGGGTTTATTTGTGAGTTTACATGGTAATATTTCCCCCTCTAAATCGACTTAATTTCTTACTTGGGAAGAAATTAACCTGCTTCTGAAAAAAGGGATTGCAATTTTTATGTTACTTCATCTTTAGGAAAACCATCTTTTGGAATATATTTCTTCATGTATTTAGTTTTCTTCTATTTTTCAGAGAGCTTTTTCAATAGATGATCGCATTGCTTGGACCCATATTACTATTCCTGAGTCACTGAAACAAGGAAAAGTAGAAGATGAATGGTATAGTCTGAGCGGAAGGCAAGGAGATGATAAAGAAGGAATGATTAACCTGGTCATGTCCTACACGGTAAGCTAGGCAACTTAAGCTATTGGCTTTAGTTAGGAGTTGAATTGTTAAATGGAGAATAAGGAAGAAAGAAACCGTTACTAGCTAGTGATGATTTATTCAGATATTACTGTGAAATGGTTTCCATTCCAAATTTTCACTGAATCACTAAACTTCCATTTTCTTACATTTATAGTGTACTCATAAATTAAGAAATACCAAAGGAATGATGGCAGTTTTTCTTCAAAACAAATCATGGAACACTTAGGAAATGAGTAAAGTTTTAGAATTTTTTTTAATAAAGATGGCTCTCAATTGCATAATTGTTTTTAAAGCATATTATTGTATTCTTCTTAGAATAGTTTCTAAAATTTGAATTAATTGAAGAGCCTTCATGAATAAAATGGGACAGATATTGATAGGGGATAGTAAAGTTACACAGTTTTCTGTATTTGTTTGTATTCTTGGAAACAGAAGTTAACACTATAGCACTTTGTTTAAAGAATAAATTTATCTCTATACAATTGCTAATTAAATAAAAAATATGTATTTTTATAGTGGCAGATGTTTTTAGAGCCAGGCTAGAAAGCAGGAGACCATGAGCAGGAGACCATGAGTTCTAGTCCTGCTTTAGTCATGAAAGCCAACTGGGTGATCTTGGATTAATTACTAACACCCAGCCCAATTTACCTCACTGAATTGTTGTGGAAAATAAGAGGAAAGAGGTGTGTGGGATAGGTTTGCTACCTTGAGTTATTCGTAAAAATTATAAAGGCCAGATACAAAGAAATAAATGTTGCATTTCAGATACTGCATATTGTTTTCTGTAAACTCTTACATAGTGATTCACAAAAGAGCAGGACTGTCAGAATTTCAGCCAATCAAGCAGCTCTTCAGAAATCATTTTTGAAACTTTGCAATGTTTCTTTTATATTCTGAAGTAAAATAATACTGTATTTTTCGGAGTATAAGATGCACCATTTCCCCCCCTAAAAGAGGGTGAAAATGTGGGTGCTTCTTATACACTGAACGTAGCCCCGCCCAGCCTCTCAAATGGAGGTTTCAGAGGCTGAAAAAGCAAGGCGCAGAGCTCACAACCAACGAACCTGTTGCTAAAGTTCACCTCTGGGAACAGTTGATTACAGGTATTCCAGGGGGCCAATCCATCAGCCAGTCAGTTTTTTTCTTATTTTCCTCCCAAAAAACTAAGGTGTGTCTTAAACTCCAGTGCGTCTTACAGACCAAAAAATACAGGTACTTAAATACCAGTTTTAAGTTTGCCAAAACTGATTAGACTAATTTAAACTCTGTGTAAAAATTATAATATTTTCATTTAAAATACACTGTAGGCTCAGGAGCATTTCCCTGAAATTTTTGTTCCACCAAATTCTTGTTATAGAATTCATTGATTCAAATTGTTATTAAGTGTATTACTGATTCAATTGAAGAGTTTATGTAAATACTTTTCTTTCTGCCTGCCTTTTTTTTGGTAGTATATATTTTAAAATACCCCTTTTCTTATTATCCTATTATTTCCTATTTGAAATCCAGTCTTTACCAGCTGCTATGATGATGCAGCCCCAACCAGTGGTCCTGATGCCAACAGTATATCAGCAAGGAGTTGGATATGTACCTATTACAGGTAGGATACATTTTTCCATTTTTAATGCACATTTTAAAAACAACAATTTTATTAAAAAAAGGGGAGTGAGAGGATGGGAGAAGTTGTGTTCCCTGAAGTAACTGAAATATTGAACGAGGAAACATAATTTGAAGGTAATAAACATATTTGTTGTTCAAGTTGTCTACAAGGCTTCAGTGAGGTCAATGTAATATTATATACTATTACTTTAGTTTTGATGCAATTCTAAATTCTCATACTGTGAGAATGAACCTCAGTGATTTTTGGGCTTCCTTTGGGCCATTGTATCCCACCCCGCCCTAAGTGCAGCTAGAAAGAGGAGATGGAAGCTTTTAATTCCAGTTTAAATAAGCTGCAGCTTCAGCTTGCTGAGTAATCCCAATTTGATCAAACTATTATTTGTTTAATTATGAATATTGGAAGCAAAATAATTTCAAACTATAGTTTATTTCCACTAACTGTAGGGTATATTCACACATAATGCTAAGCAGAGGGTTAGCATTAAGTACCATCAAGTTGGCTAGTGGGTAAGTGATTTGCTTGGTTTGTCCCAAATGTCTGATGAACTGGTTTTATTCCTAAGACCCATTTCTGGAGTGTCTGACTGGTTGTTAGAAAATAGACTGTTCAGGAAGAAGGCCAGTATATATTAGGGAGATGAAACTCTTCACCAGCTTTCCCCCATCCCAATTCATTGCTCAATATGCTCTTTGGATGTTAAAAAACAAGCCACAGTAGCAAAGATACAGTTGTTTGAAAGCTTCTGCCAAATATTCTAAGATGGGAGGCCAGAGGAAGGAGTTCAATACCGACCCCTCCTCTTAAATTTATTGCAGAGTCTTGGACAAGATAAAATAAACCAGTTTAAGTTATGATTATGGCTGTGCAAAAACACAATTGTGATATCACTACCTACATTACAGAGACAGCATACCGTTCAGAATTCCTCTTTTTCCCATGGAGGATAGACATATAAAAGGCCTGAGGGTTGGTTTTTAATAGTAAGTTAATAATAGTGTGTTCGAAATAGCAGTGTTATGGCAGGCAGAGTGCACTGCATTTTTCTGTCTTGTTCTTCTACATTCGCATGGTTCCATAGGCCCTATGGCATTTCAGTGTCTTTTAATAATAAAACTACTTTTTAATGCTGCTACATTAAGTTGTAATAGATATCTGTCCGTTGTTGAGACTATTGCAAGTTGCATATTTACTTTGTTCCACAGTTCTGACATTTTCTGTGTCAGGAACATTATTATTATAGGTAATACTGGGACTTTCTCCCAAGGAGATGTTTTTCCTCTAAGCGTTGCTTTTTTTAGTGCTACAATAAACAGGTTCTTCTCAACATGAACACTTTTAAAAAATGAATTTTAAATGGCATGTTTTGCAAATAAGCAATATGTTCTACTAACTTTCGATTGGGCATATAAAGAGGAAGAGGTGTTGTGTCAGGTGTGAAAGACCATGTCCACACGTAAAGGTTCAATTCAAATGATTTATTGCCAAAAACCTGTGCACAGGTTTTCTCAACTAATGGTTGGCACCGGTTTAGAGTTAGATAAGGGTCAACTGTACTCAAGGGAGGGGTTGGCCTTAATTCTCTTATGGCTACATAGGGATTCTAGGCTGATCCCCCTTTTCATTCTGTCCCCAAGTTCTGCCATCCCTTTTCCTACATATTGCTCTGTTCGTTTGGGATGTTAGATGTTAAAAAAAATGAGATGTATGTATTCGTACTAATACTAACAGCTGTCTCTTTTCCATTGCTGTTGCTAATGTCCCAGTTAGCATATCTCACCAGTCTCTCTACCCTCTTGGTCTTCTCATCAGCTTCCCTTCTCTCTTTTTTCCCTGTTCCCCGTTAGATGCTGGTTCCAATGGGCTTGGCTTTTTCCCATTCTTTCCCACACTACCATATCCACTGTTGCCTGGAATAAGCAACCCCTTTTCTCCATCCTATGGACCAAAACAAATGTGTTTCACTTTAGGCATAAACTACTTGAAACCAAATTGTTCCATAATATAATTGTTCATGCATGGAAAATAGATACTCCTTGTTTAGCAGGCAGGGTTGGGACTGGCAACATGGTTGTTAAATGAAGCAGTCGCTAAGTGAAATCCTAACTGCTAAAGATATTACTTCAGCTTTCCTTTTCTTTTATGCTTTTATGACTTGCAAAGGTCATAAACGTAAGATTACTTTTCCATCACTGTCCTAACTGCAAATGGTCACTAAATGAGGCAGTCGCTAAATGAGGACTGACCATATGTTGTACTTCTCACATGACTTTCCTTTTCCTTTGAACTGGATTTTTTTTTTACAAGCACAGATTCATTTGAAAGTGCATTCTACAGAGTGATGTTTGTTTTAAGTTTCTAATGAATAAAACCAAGATCCAGGTATGATGGTCCACTCCAGGCACTTACTGGATATTGCAGATTTTTAGAGGTTTTTTTTAGGATTTTCCCAATAGCAGGCAATTCTGTGACACAACTAGTGGGAAAACAGAAATGACCAAGGCATTGAACAGAATTGCTCTTTTGAGGTCAGTTTTTAAAAAACTGATTCTGAACTGTTTCACTGATCTATTTAAGGAACTTCAGAAGATTAAGAGTGAAAAGATACAGAGTGGCAATGACACAAGATCAAAACTGAATTTGACTAAGTGCTGGTACAAGCACAGGTTCTACCCTACCATGTATTAGAAAAAGTGGTGAAGGGTATGTACTTCTCTAGTACATAGTTTTAGCTGCAGATTCTTCCTTGGCAGCTTTATTCAAAATAACCTAGATATTTTTAGGGAAGGAAGGGTGGGATATTTTAGGAAAGGAAGGGTGGGATATTATATCAGAGGCCAACAAGATGAGTTTGCAAGTTTCAGGTAGGGTTGGTAATTGGGTAGAGCCAGCTGAGGCAAATGGAGAAAAACCTAGAAGAATTAACATTGTGTTTTATGATGATGAAATGACATGTTTTATTATTTATATACTGTTATAAGTCTAATAAGAGGGTATTAGAGAAATTGAATGAATTAATAAATGGAGTAATGTATATTGGTCACCTGAATTAAAAATTAGCAAATCTTGTAGTACAAAAAAGCAAATTTCTTGTGGCATAGGCTATTAGAATTTATGTTCACTTTGTCAGATAAATGAAATGTTCTCTTCAGTATACAAATAGCAACCAATATGTTTTAGAATTTCATGCAGAATACATGAAGATTTGTAGATGAATACAGATATGGATCAAATCCCTTCTTCAGTCCACCACTCAGCATTAAGTTACCCATGTTGAGATAAATGCTTCAATGACTTTTATATAATCATATTAATATATTTGGCTTATTTCTACAAGTTTTTTTTAACGGACAAGTCTTCTGTAGTTCTTGAAAATAGAAACTATCATTGATAAGACACTTCTGAGTTAGAACAAGAAAGTTGGAAGGGATGAGTCAACAAAATGAAGAGATTCAGGAGAACAGACTAGAATGAACTAGAATGTTCTTTCAGCCTCTTGCATAAAAAAACTATCCTCGGGTTCAACAGAACTGGATAATTGTCATCCAGTTTCCAACTTTCTCTTTTTAAGGAAGGTTGTCAAAAAAGTGATTGATTTGCAGCTTCAATGGATCCTACAGGAAGTGAATAATCTAGATCGCTTTTAGTCTGGTTTCTGGCCAAATCATGATACTGAGACAGTTGATGATTGGATGGCAGATATTGGATCCATCTCGGCCTTCCTTGATATTTCACCAGCTTTCAGTATCATCAAGCTTGGTATCTTTCTGGACAAACTAAGAGACTTGGGAGAGGGATGTTATTGTGGTTCCCCTCCTTCTCTGGGGTCAGTTCCATGTGCTGTTGGTAGGTGGTAAGCAGTCTAATCCTAGGCCCATGCTTTGATTGGGATGTGCTTCAAGGCTCCATCTTAGTTTTTTTTACATCTACATGAAATCTCTAGGAAAGTATGCTAGGAAAGTACATCTCTGCCCCTTCTCATCCAGATGATGCTGTTCTGCCTCAGTTCCTGGTGGCTGTGGATACCTGAATTGGAAAGAACAGGCTTTTGCTTAACTCTGGCAAAATCGAATGGCTATGGGTTTTGAGTTGCCTTGTCTGAGAACTGGTAATTTTCCATTTTTAGATGAAGTGGGGGGGGGGGTTGCACACCCCTGCTCAGATCTAGTATGTGCTTTTGGGAGAAGGGGGTCATTTTGGACTTGTTGCAAGTGCAATTACCACATAGAAAGCCCTTCATAGATCATAAGCAGCATTTTTGCAGAACTGCTTATCTGGTTTTTTTTCCTGCATTCCCCATATAGGAGAGGACATTCTTCATGTCCTGCCCTTGAAAAAAATGCTACCTGAAGCTTGCCTTCTCTGTTACAGCACCTACCCTGTTGAAAGGTCTGGCCCCCACCCAAAAAGATTTGATTAGTTCTGGCCCTGTTAGCCTTTTGAAAGTCTTTGAAGACCTGGATGGTCCCCAACACATTGGGGCCAGGATATTATTGTAGATGAGTTCATCCTGCAAGATAGAATATTTTTGGTTATTCTCATGGGGTCCATTGGGTTTTTGTTTTTATTGTTGTATGCTGCTTGGAGTCACAGTTTTTCAAGAAGGGCAGTCATGTATGTCTTATAAATAAATAAATATGTATGAAACTATTAATAGGCCAAAGCTAATTGGATACTGAGAAGATTTCATATAATAGATTCAGCTGTTTAAGGAGCAAAATCCTAGAATTTAAGATCTGAAGGGCAATTGTTGGAACTTTTTCCAGCTTTCTTCCTACCAGGATGTTTCTCATATAACACAGAGTAATATCTGTTTTCCATGTCTTATTCTTTTCCCTCACTTTCATCCGTCCTTAGGGCTTGAATATTTTGCTCTGGGTAAGTTGTCTTAATTCTTTTTGCATTCCATCCCATCTAACAAGAATTCTGCATGATATTGTATAAGTTGATTTTTATTGTATGGTATGCTTTATGTTGGAATGCAGAACATTGCAGGAGGATGTCACAATACGTAATCTCATTAGTTAGCCCATTCCATTTTCAGTAGGCAATAGAACCATAGCTATATGGAAATAAACTAGTGGTTACGCAAGAAAAATTATCTAACAACTACAAATCTTAATTTAATTTTAATTTATTCATCTTTAATACACCTACTTTATTATTTAAATGAATATATCTAATTCATTTAAATAAATATACTTAATCATTATTATTAGATCAGAAGATATAGTACCGACTTCTGTATCATCACTGGAAGTATATGCCTTATAGCTTCAATAATATTCTTACATATGTAGTTCATCTTTCATTAGTTTGGCCAAATTGTACTAAGATTAGGAAAAGTGAAACATTAAAGGGATGAAGAGAGAATTATTTTTTTCTTAGAGGAAAAAAGGGTGGCTGTCAGAAAACAATATAGGGAGGATGAAACAAGCAAAAATGTTCTGTTTCAAATTTGAGAAAAATAAGGCTTAGTCAAAACATTCCAATGAAGTTGGCTGTGTTTCAGCAAAACAAAGGATATCTTTAGGCGCTTGAAGCATTTCCAGTATTTAGTCATAGGGAACAATAAGGATTTGAAAAAAGCCTCTTATTGCTTTACTTATGACTTTAAGACCACCAAGCTAGATTGATAGACAGAGCTGCTTGTTATCCTATCATTGAATCTACAGAAGAATGGTAAAGATGTGGATTTTCTAAAACAATTATTTTTAAAAAAATAGTCATAGATAAGAATGGAAATAACACTTTTTAAAGGCTTTTTATACAAATACCTGCAGAAGCTGAACAAACATCCAACATACAGCATGATTTCATTTCAGCATAGTCTTTGAACAGCAGCAGCAGGTAAGATGTGCAGAATACAATAGAACCCAAAAAACAACACACATAGCACAGACTATGAATTTTAATGTGCCCTCAACACATGATTTTTTTAAGAAAAGCAGTACATTAGCTCTACCAACCAAACAAGTACATATTTCAGAAGAATTTTCACTAGTCCTTAGATTTGATATCAACCATTCAGATTCCCAATACAGTCTCATCAGGGCAATTTGGTGATTCAGACCTACCATTGTCTGTTTCAGCAGATGATTGAGTCACTATTGCTTTTGCCTGGGCTTTACTCTTTCTTTTCTGGGCATTAAGGATGGAATTGTTCTTGCTACTTAACTGGCAAAGCTGCACAATATACATTAAAAATCAACCTAATTAAAGGACTCTGGACTCTTGAATCATTGCAAATAAGCAATGTTAAAAATGGATCTCTTTTATTTGGAGCCTGGAAAAAGGACAACATTTAGAACAGTTGCTAAAATTTAGAAATAAGAATGAGCCTAGAATGTTTTTGCACACTCCTTTTACTGGGCAAACATTCTAGAAGTTAGTTATTGACTTTTAATTTTCATACTTTCAGAGAAAGGAATTTGTTTAGTTATTATGTATTTTGTTACACTTTTAAAAATAGTTGGGAATAATATGCATTGTCTTTTTCTAATACCCTTTACTTCCCAAAAAGTGACCCTGTCATTTTAGTGCACATTTTATGAATAGGGTTGGTCCTATTCTTTCAAAGTTGATACCTAGAGCAAAGTGAGAATTGAAGTATAAGTATGCTTTGTGTTGTATATAGCTGTGGTCCCCAATCTTTCCAGCTCTGCGGGCTGGCGGTGGTGGCGGGAGGGAGAGGGGATGTTTTCTCTTATGCCACTTGTGCAAATGTAGCTTTATGCGTTTACCCGCTGCTTGTGCAGCCCGGGGTTTGGGGACCCCTGGTATATAGGAAGCACTTGTTTGGGATATTTGAATGTGGTGAAGTAACAGTGTGTTACCCAGAAAGCATTCTAATACTTGGAGGTAGACTTAACTTGAAGTAAGTTTTTGTTTTGTTAGGTTCTCTATTATCACCTTAATAAACAGTTCCATTTTGTTGTTTTCTGTTGAGCTCTACTACAACTTCAAGGTTTGTTTTAATGTGTGTGTGTACAGAGAGAGAGACAGAGATTAATTTAGTGTTACTCACTTTTTCATGTCATCTAGAGATATGTGCAAATGTGAAGCCATTGCTAGATACATAAATATCTAGCAATGGTCCATGGTGGCAGTGAAGGGCATATTATAATATGCCCGTGTGTCATTCTTGTTTTGTGAGGTGGTACTGCTTGCCAGTTGTCTTATAGGTGTAACTCTCAGTGCTGATTTTCATCAGTAAAGTTCTTCATGCTATAGGATCTGATTATCTATCTTTAAAGGTTTCTTTCTGCCCACTGAGTAAGAATGGGCAGAGTGGACATACTCAAGGTTCTTCAATTTAACATTTTAAATTCTTCAAAATTTGGTTCTGCTCCCAGGCCTGGAGACAGAGTAGCTGATGAACCCTTGACACTTTTATCTGAGGTGGGGTTTAGATGTGTTGGCCCAGACATTCAGAATTTAATGATTTTTCTGTCTTGTCTTTGTCAGTTGTTTGGAGATAGGCAGCCTTTAAATTTAAATAAATAGAGTCCAATTGGGAGAAAAATGTTTCAAACAGTAATATGATCATTTGCTTCATTTTACCCCAAATATACTTACATTTAAGCCTGTTTACTCCAGGACACTACTATGGGAATCTGGACCTTGTTAGATTCCTCTGCAAAAAAACAAAGTTTTGGTAACCATTTAGTTTTTGCAACTAGTATGTTTTACAAGTTTCATTTCCTCTATTACAAAAATAGGAAGGAATAGAAATGAACTGCATTTCCACTGTCTCTCTTGCAACAAAGTATTAAATTCATCATTAAAAAGTCAGTATTGTGACATCCTTACTACAGCATAAAATGTTCAGTCAAGTGTCTTGGCGAAATGCCCTTTGCTTGATTAAATAAAATGCTCAGTCCTCAGAATTTGAGAACAGTCAGGCTAAAGAAGGAAATGCAAAGAAAAGAAGAAGAAAAATAAAGTAAAATAGTACAATAGTGTCCTCCGCTGGTTATGATATGTGTTTAATATTCATCATAAGTTTTAGTTTGGGCAGGGGAATGCTCCCCCAAGAAAACAAGATTATACAGCATTTGAATCGGATACAAAGCTAATAATGAAGCTTGGAAAGTTCTCTTCCTCTTTGATACATTTGAAAATATTTCACAAATAAAATACTGTATTTCTCCTGTAAGATCAAAAGTGGTCACAAGATAATCAGGAAATAAAGGCACTTGACTGTATTAGAATATTGTCTTTACATTTTGTAATATTTTCTGCATAATATAAATTGATTTATTTTTTTTTATACTGTGTTGCTTTGTAAAAATATAATGTATCATCAATCCCATTGCCATTTTTTACGTTTTCATTTCATTTAAGCGCCATTGCTTATATCTATATGCTTCTCACTTTAGCGAAGCTGATGCACTTTAGCCATGCTGATGCCAAATTAATTTTATAAACTTTGAAGAGTGCTTTTTAAATGGAAAATAATGGACTATGGACAATTCTGTTTTCAATTCTTTATTGATTATTCTGTACTGCATTTGCTTGTTTAAATTCAAAAGGCAATTTGGCAAATGATTGAAGTGTCTGTTTTGATGTAAAAACAGATTTAATGTTAGTTTGTATTAATTGGCAATATTGATTTTCAGAATTAAGTTACTTGAATGAAGGTATTATTGAACTGAAAAGAGGCACAAGATGAGTTGGCATTTTTATAAAATATGGTACAATTAATGTTAGTGGTAGAGTAAATCTGAAAATTACTAGTTATGATTTTCTAAAAGAAAATGTGTCTCAGTGTAGGTTGATCTTTTGAGGTGGTTTATAATTGTATTTATTTGGATTTTTCTTTAAGACTCTTGATACATGCTGCAAAACAGTATGCACTAAAGTAAAATATATGCAGATTAACATTGGATTATGTTTTGTAAAAATATTGATTGCTACCTACATTGATAATTTAAATATTATGGGAACAGTTTCTGCAAATTCGGTTTCTGTGGACTAAGTTCATTTTCTTTCTCCCACTCTCATCAATTTGAAGCTTATCAGCAAATCTAATAATTATCAGTATTAGAGGTTTCCCTCAAGTATAAAAGCAAGATAATAAGTGCACAATACAATGTTGTAATACCATCTTGTTCTTTATTTTAACTCCTTTTCTTAACATTGTGAACCACTCACAGTTATCAGGGGGTGTCAAAATCTAATTATAGCTTCAACTCAGAAGTTGAAATAATTAATATCCTCTGTTTCTATTGGCATTATTAATTAACTTAATAGTGAGAAACCAGCTGGGCTAAGGGGCTTTTTAACAGCTAAGTTTGGTTAATTCATTATATTTCCAAGGATAAAATAACAATTCCTATTAATTGTGCATCATTCTCTATAAATTGTTACATTTATATGTTTTCTGTTCTTCCCCTATCCTTGTCAGACTCTTGTTTCCTTTGCCAGTTTCTTTGATTCACTCTGAAAATAATTGGAAATATTCAGTTTTCTTCTTTTATCTTTTCACTACTGCAAAGCAGGACTGATATGCAGGAAGTATTATTGCAGGGCACAGGGATTCAGGAAAGTCCTGGCTAATTGCCTTGAGAAGTTGGCAACCATTTTAAAGGATTAGACTTCTTTGTTCTCTCTTAAAGAACCATACTGCTTAAAACAGAAGAGTGTATACCTTGTCTGACAAGGTATAGGATGGTCTCTTGTGCTGTCTGAATGTACTCCTCTTCTTACTCTGATAGTTCTTGAAAATCAGTAGCATTTTCTAGTGTAATAGTTTGCCACATTGCTCATCTTGCTTGCATTAATTACAAATAATCAACATGGAACCAACTCTTCATAGAATAAAATATTTTATTTTCAGGGGTGTTTTTCATATTTAAATGTGACCATATCACAGAGCTAAATAGTTGTTTTAAGTTTGTAGCAACAGAGCTAATTTTTTTTAATTTGTGGAAATTTCCACCCTTTTAAATGTCCCAGGATTCCATGTAAGAATGGATTCCAATTAGTCAGAAGCAGAGGGGGAATCCAGTCTCCTAAATATGCCTGACTTGTAAAGGTATAGATCATCATTTAAATCATTAGTTAAGGAAACTAAATTTCATTATTAAAACTGTTAGTCAGTAAAATTCACAAAATCAGGATTGCTACCAGGATTTCAGTACCGTATTTTTTGGAGTATAAGATGCACCTTT
>JANHFM010006049.1:3244-19728 GCA_032468115.1 Grayia smithii | reverse complement strand
TGGGATTGAAGTCTTAAAATGGAACTGCTAGAGGAAATTGTTCTCTTTCCTAGTGCTGCGCCAAACAATCCAAGAACACTTCAAGCTGGATTGCACAGCCCTTCTACTGCTGCCCTCAATAAGCACTCAAAATTTAAGAAGTGCTGTTGCAAAGCAAACCATCTATTCCATTTCATTCTCTACGCTTGGATTTGGAAAAGAGAGACAGACAGAGACAGAGACAGAGACAGAGACAGAGACAGAGACAGAGACAGATAGATAGATAGATAGATAGACAGACAGACAGACAGATAGATAGATAGATAGATCAGATTGTTTCTCTGATTTGAAGGCCTTGCCAAACGTAGCATGCCCATTGCATCTACATCTGAGTTCTGAGCAGCTGAAGAAAAAATTAAAAAGGAATGCAAAGGGGCTAGCAGGAGCCAGAGAGGATGCTCTTTCCTTTTCTACCTTGAGCTAAAGACAAATAAAGGAATACATGCTCTGTCTTCTGCTCTATTCTGCTGCTTCTGATTGGCTGCAGAAAATTTCACAAGCTCTCAACAAATATGTAGGGAACGGCCAGCCCGATTTGTAATTTATTTCTTTTTTCCTCACTTCCATGAATCTGCAGCAAAGCCAGATTCCAGACTTTTCTGGTAAGCAATAAATTGTCCTCTTTTCTCTCATGGTTGAGACCCGTTAATGTATCTGGCCTAAAATAATGTAATGTGATGTAATAAATAATCCTTTGAAAAGCCTACACTATTATCAGTCCATTAAAATAAACAAACAGGATGATGACATTTTCTTTGCTAATTCAGTTTGCCTTTCCAAGCTCATTTGGATATATAATTTATTTACTAATGAAAGCAATGTTGGCAAGCTGTTTTCGGCATCTAAAAATATATTGCTATATTAAGGTTGTAAATATGATTTATGGGATTGACCCTTATTTCAATTTCAGCTGTATTCTGCTAGAACCTAACTATTTCCTGCCTTCATAAAAATTAAGGCAATGGGACTGCTGATTACCAGCCAGCTCCCCCTTCTCCCTAATTAGTAGTGTGTGCTCTTTTGACATTGTTTTGGCACAAAAAAAGAGAGATCAGCCAATTTATAAGGCACTACTCCAAGAAGAATCCGCTTGTCCTATTACTATTTTAATTGGATCTCAGGAGCTGACGTTTCAGTGATATATACGTCCAAAAAATCTTCATGGAATCCCACCTTATGTTCCGATAATGGTGTTTAAATATATTGTTTAAGTTGGCTGGTGATAGTTTCTGGGTCATTATTAAATGATAGTCTCCAAAAACTGTAAGCATGATGTTGAAATGCAATTACTAACAGTTGTTAAGGCTGATTGTTTTTACACACAGAGAAGTGAAAAGACTGAGTAGAATGTGTTATGTTATGCATGAGTAAGTGGAGGAGTGGCAAAGAAGAGAATCAGGTGAACTAAGTTTTTTCTTTGCTCATTCTCTCTTTTTGTTCTTGGGAATAACTGACTCAGAGAAATATTTTTTCCACTGGACATGTTGGACATGTCAGGACAGCAATAAGTGTGAGTTTGGCTCAAACTGGGGCTTCAACTAGGGTCACATGATATCTTGAAATGGAAAACACTGACTACAGAAGAGTGGGCTAAAAGAAGCTTTATTTATATGTCAGTAAACCATAATGAAGTGTGATTATCCGACATTGGATTAGTATTATGCTAAAAGAGGGAAATGCAATAAAGTAGAATGTACTTCTGTCTATATTATTGGGAGGATAATTTAACATTTTCAAAAGAAAATTAAAATTAAACATAATATAGTCAAGGGGAAATCTCGATAAATTCTTCAGAAATGTATTTACAAGTAACCTTAAATCCAGGAGTAAAGCAGACATTTTGATATGTAGTCTTGGCAAAGACTATATTATTAAGCCAAACTTCTTGTTCTGAAATTAGAATCAATAAAAAGACTTCCCCGTGTGCTGGCAAGAACATTAACTGTAAATGACTATCATCATTGAACACTTTACTTCAAAGAAATGAAGAGAAAATCTAGAATGAGCTATACCAAAAGGGGTGGAACAGGGGAAAGAGATTTAGAAAATTATAAACCTACTAGTTTGACATATAAATGAAAGTAAGAGGTTCGTAAGGGGCAAATGAGAGAGTTAGCATATATACTGTAATATTATGTTGCAGTAGATATTAATCAAAGTAAGGGCACTGAGGTTAATGAGCAGAATGTCTGATTATTCATTATTTTAATACCTTTATAAGATGTTTCAAATATAAGAGTGGATTCAATGTTCTCTACAGCTGTATACCATACAGTGATTCCTAGATTAAGAATGCCTAGTTGAAATGAATAAGAGATCAGTATAAATGGCATAACAAAAATATCTTCTTCTGGACCACAAAATCCCTTTCTTTGAAAAATATCTTTTGGATATTTGATGGCTCCTGAAGTGAAACAAATGTAAGCTATTTCTCTGTGGGCCATCAAAATATACATGTGGTGAACCATTAAACTACTGCTGTAGGCCATAAAAAATGACTTAGAGGTCCATAAGCTTGACACTCCTATGTAGAGGTGTTCCTATGACTGGTTAGACCAATTTTATGCCTTCCCTGGGCCAACACACTGAAAGATTTTGGACCATTTCTTTCTATCAGCTCAAGCCATCTTATAATTCGGATTTTTCTTGTAAGGAGAAGATAAAGCTTCCTTAAGCTTCTGGAGATATCATATTGTATTAAATTAACAAAAACAGTGAAATGAAGATTTTGGTCAATTAATTTTTAAATTTTTAAAAAGAGCTAGCCTCTATTCTATTTTTTAATGGTCTTTAGCAACAGTTGGCTCTTTTAACCAATATTTGGATGATTCAACTTGCTTAGGTTAGTTACTCCTCTCTTTTCTACCCTTGTTATTTTTATGGTTGCGATTTTGCTGTTTTGTATAGTGACTGTTCTGATTGTTCAAGATAGACCGATAATGATCACACTAAACTTAAAACATTTAATCTTCCTGAAAATGTGTTCTGTGACAGAGAAGGTGAAAACTGGAGCACATATTGTTAGTAAGGATGATTTTTCTTTTGCTTTCTCCTGATTGCATCACAAGCTTTTTTAACAAACTCATTCCAATCAAAGCGGTTTTCAGAAGGTGAACTTTCCTAAGCAAATTTGAGGGCTAATTATTGGAGCCATGAAAGTATTTAATTCAGTGATCATAATAGAGATGATGTGGACCGTACTGTATATTTCAGGACTATGAAAATCCTTTTGAAAAAGATGCTTCAGGACACATGGGATGATATGCAAAGTCTATCTCTTTGATATGTTAAATTAATGGCATCTTTCTTCAGGTTCATGCAGCTTCTTTGGAAGTTACCTCTGGCTATCTCTGTGGGTGCATGCACAACCATTTTGCCTAGCACAAGTGGAATCAGCCAGAAGCAGTCATGCAAGAACAGGAAAAAAAAAAAGATGTGCGTGATTTAACAATTTCAGATTAAACTTTTTGTATGTGCTGCGAAACACTGCTTTCACAGGATTTCTCAGCAGTAACATGCATCATATCTAACAATAAGAGGAATTATTAAGAGAATTCAGTCCTAGATAAGGTGGCAGCAGAAAGTAAAAACAAAATGGGATTCCTATTAGCATTCTGTCATTTGCTTTCAACAGAAGAATTATCTTGGTCAGCAACACAGATGCTCATGACTTCTCTATGTCTTTTCTGCATAATGTGATAATGAAATTACATTTTACTCATCCAACATAACAAATCGTAAGCATGTTTTACTTGATTTGACTTATGTGAGTAAAATGGAAGAAAGAAATGTCCTTTCCCTGCTTATGCTTAAAATTCCTATCATGCCATTAAAGCTATGAAAGCTGACTTCAGACTGGTTTAATTTAATAGGGCTTATTTCTGAGTACCCACAGTGAGACTGTTTACCAGGGCACATTGAAGAAAAATTCTTGAAATTAAAATTGGAGCTAATGGTAAATCTCACTGTACTTAATAGGGCTTATTTCCGAATACACAAGCATAACATTAAACTATAAAATTACCACTTAAAATTGTGTCTATACAAGAAAAGAAAGAGGAAGAACCATATATTTTTAGTTGAGAAAAGGAAAAGGAAAGACTTGAGTAAAGATTTTAGGAATATCCTTTGGTTTTAGGAAATGGTACACAATTTGAGGTATGTATCATGAAATTAGTGGAACATTTTAGAAACAAAATCTTTGCTGAGGATATGCAAATTAAATAGAGTGTTAGAATGGTAGGGTTTATGAAAAAGGCAGCAGTTAATTTATAATTACTACTACCTATAATGGATAAAAACTGTAAATTAAGTGATACCTTTTTCATAAACCCTGCAATTCTGACATTTTACTTAAGTTATAAAAAGTTCCACTAATTTCATTCATTGTGGGGATAGAATGGAATCTGTAGTATTAGTATCTTTAGATGCAGAAAAAACCCCTTTTGATTTGGTTTGGATTACATTTTTTAAAAGAAAGATTAAATAAGGTTTTCCACAGGATGCAAGTTTAACACCCCTGTTCTTCTGGATCCTCATCTTTAACAGCTGCAATGTAAAATGGCATAATCTTCTCAATTCTGAAAGTAATGGTACCTATGAAATCTGGCTTATTCTATATCAAAATGTGTTTTTTTAAACTTAGCCATATTTCTATTTTTTCATAAACAATATGAACATCACTTTATCTTCTTTTTTAAATAATATGGAAGAAAGCAAAACTGCATCCATTCATAATTTGAACAGAGAGAAAAAGCAAAGAGAAAAGACAATCATATTCAAAAACTACTTACAAATTTGACATAGGAGACCTGCCCATCCTTCTGAGCACTGGCAAACATTAGGCCCTATGCATTCACCTCCATTTATGCAGCTGGGTAGACACACAGCTAAAAAAAATAAAACAAAAGTGAAGAGAGGAAATAAGAAGATCTTTATGATGGCCCATGAGTTTTAAGTCACTTTACTGAGTGACATGTCATTTTAGCTTCCTACAATTATTTTCAAAATAGCTTGATCTCAAAAGAGCTTAATGAGCATTCTTCATGAGGTAATTAGCATTCTGAAATGTCCGTGATTAGCAAGTTTCCCCTTAATCTCTGCTACTCTGACTTCTAGTTTCATCATGGATTTGTTCCAAAGGCAGATTCCCTAGTCATTAAATTTTCATTTTCTATTAAGTCTGAAATCCTTAATTGATTGAGTGATTAACAGAGTAACCCATTAATTTCAGACTGAACATGAGGATATTAAATGGTGCTTTAATCAGATCAGTGCCCTTTGTAGGACGTCGAGTGGCAGAGTTGTTGAAAAGTAGCCTTGTTTACCATGTAAACAATCTTTTAGGTAGGCATAGTTGCTTAAGATTTATTTTTAAACCATCATTTGTGTATGATATCCTCCTTCCCTGGCTGAGAGATCATCAAAAATTCATTATAAAACCAGCTTCCCAAAGCTTTAAGGACTGAGGTAAAGACAAAAACAAACAAACAAACAAACAAACAAAAACAGTCCACAAAACTTAGAAATGTTCATATTCAGACATGTGGGTGTCTTTGTTTATTTATTATTTAATAAACCAATTTATAAACCGATCATCACAATTTAAGCAATTCTGGTTGGCATACAACAGAACTAAACAGAGTTAATAAATCAAAAACTGTAAAAATCAAGCTAAAACAAAGAATAATAGACAAAGGGAAGTTAAAAATAGCAGTTCACCAGTTCACTCATCTCCTGAAGTCCCCAGGCCTACAGGAATAACCAAATCTAAAAGTTGCCTGACAAGTTTTTGCCAGACAGAAATGAAGGACATTTATGGTTACACTGGAAAACCTAAAATGTTGTATTAATTTGAATGACCAAAATATAACCGGGTTCAAAGTCCCCAAACAGCCCAAACTAAATAATTAGTTTTAAAACAGATTACCATTCATGCTGTTGCACTTGAACAATCAACAAATAGCATACTTGAATCAGAAGGGGTTCAGACTCACGTATACTACAATGCTTTCCTTTCCAGCCAAATGGGCAGTCACAAACATTGGGCCTGCTGCATCTCCCACCATGCATACACATCGGATTGCAGATACCTGCAGCATCACAGAATTAAAGACAGGTGTCATGTGAAGAATAGTTAAGACTTTCTTTCTTTCTTTCTTTCTTTCTTTCTTTCTTTCTTTCTTTCTTTCTTTCTTTCTACTAGTGAGTGTGTGCGTGTGTGTTTGTGCAGTTTCATAATGGCAGCGCTTTGCATAATTCAAAACAAAATGTAATTTGAGTGTTGAGAGCAGTCTTAAAATTTGGGGATTTGCAAGCTTTAGTAAATCCTTCTAAAATCTGCTGAGATCCACTGTGTGCAAAAGACATTTCAAGGAGTCTTCAGTAAGAGCTGCCTTGCCAAAGGAATGAGAGAAACATTAATTACAACAATTTTTGAATAAGCAAACAGGAAATCTTTGGTGGCAGCTATAAGGCAGGCCAATACCACTGACTACTGCTGATTGCCAAATTCTTGTTAAGACCATTCCCCTCCTGATTAGAAAACATATTCTCAAGCATTCATCTGGATCAGCTAGAGGTGATGGAGAATTGATTAGTTTCATACAATTCGAGAAAGCTTTTGCATTTTATCCATCAAGAATAGCTGACAAGATAAGGATAGAATTGCCAGAAGGGGGTGTTTTTTTAGATAGAAAAACAGATTCAATATTACTTTTTAACATTTATTTAAAAGTCCTTCTTTGGACAATGAGATGAACGCAGCTTCTAGTATCTGGGGATTTGATGAGATGGCCACAGCCAGCTATATCTACCTTCCCTAAATTAATGTGCTGGGAATTCTTAAAGAATATTATTCTTTATTCTTAAAGAATAAACTGGAAACTGACAGCTGATAATAAGCAAACAACTTGATTGCGTCCACATTTACATAGAAGATTGTTCTGCAGATTTAAAAATACTTTTAAGACTAGGTCTGCTATAAAGTAGATGCAAATAAGCAAGCACACAACTAAATGTCAGCAACAAGGTGCAAGCAACCCTAACTGTTGATTGCCATCTAGTGATCACGTTGAATTACACAGTCCAGTTATGGTAGAAATGCTTGTGTAGCATTATAACCCTACAACACCATCCTACTTATAAGATTGTAGCATTTGTCTCAAATAGTAAGTAACCTGAGAACCTGGAAGACATTAGACAGTTAGACAAGCCAACAGAAAGTCCAATGAAGTTCACATAAATTTCATACATAGAATTCAAATGTATTTTTTTAAAAAATCATTCACACATCTCAGTACCAATAAACTTTTAAAGCTTTCAACTATTTTTTTTTTAAATAATTGTTGTTCCTTATTGACCTTGGTTGAGTTCTAACACAAATCTATGGTTTACATGTAGTTAGTTCAGGGGTGTCAAACTCATGTTGTCATGGTGTCATCATGTGATGTATCGCGACTTTCCCACCCCTGTGCTAAACCAGGCATGGGCATGTCTAGCACATGACACATCTGACTCTTGGGCCGTGAGTTTGATAGCCCTTGTATAGTGAGATAATGCTGGAGGACTGACCATAAACCATGAAGTTTGGCTAGACTGGCCAATGGTTAGAATCAATGAAGACCAATTACTGATGTTCACATTCTTCACTTTTGATTACCATCTTATCAACTTCTTTTGAAACTGAAAATCAGAAAACATCTTGAACTAGATTTTTCCATATTCTATTTATAAAAGGCATGGGGAGAGAGCAAGGGCAAAAGAGGCAAGCTTTGGACATGATTCATTCTCCAACTCAGCATTGCCAACATTTTTTAATGGAGACAAGTTCCCTTGTCTTTTCCTAATAAGAACAATTTTCAAGGTCCTTCCTCTGGGGAAAAGTTCATGCCTTTCAAATTCAGTTCTCCAATCTCTAGATGCCTAATATAAATAAAAATCAAACTAAACTAACATTGGCTTTTGGAATGAATGAGATAACTATTCTTTATTAAAATGTGCATGGTGTTATCGAACTCATGAGCTGCAAGTTAACTCTGAAATTTTCCTTGACTGCATTGTAATACAGATTCTGCATTGTCCATTGCTCATCATTATGTAATGTTTTAATGGTCTCCTATTAACTATTACTTTCATTTACATGTAATGCGCCTTTCACTGCAACTGCCATCACTGCAACAATTAGTTGCATAATAACACAGAAAATAGAGCTGCTTTTTAAAAAAACAATCCATTCAAAATAAGTGACCTATAAGAAAAAATAACTTCACCATAATAAATGTTCCTAAGAGAAGTATCATTTATTAAGCCGAAGAGATAATGACAATTAAATTTTCCATGAAATATTTTTAAATGTTTACTTTTACTTAAAATGAAAAGTATTGAAAATCATTAATATTTACTGGTGCATTGCTGCAACAGCTGGAGAAAATATTCATTATTAATTGATTTCAGGGACTCAGCTGAATTAACGCTTTGGATAGGTTGAAACAATTCCTTAAAATTCCTAAATATTCCCCATCTTTTTTTCCCATGTTCTTCCTGTTAGCTGCTACTGTATCCCTTTTTCTCCAATTTCTTTAGAGCACTATTTGATTCTGCAAATGGTGACATGAGTAATCACAGCCATTTGGCAAACACAATGAAATAGTAATGGTCTATGTTTATGAAATGCAGGGATATTTGCTAACTATGGCAAGAATTGGCAATAATCAATCCCAATCATAATTCACAACAGAACAGAGAAAGATATGCCAGAATTGACCAAATAGGTAGAAACTCAACATTATCAGTTGAAGTGTCCAAGGACAGCCAACTTTGTCTGCCTCTACTGGTCACACATGACTATTGCAATCACTGTCACCACTTCAAATGTGAATACTTCCCCTTCCAGCTGATGAAGCCACATCTTCCGCTTGGCAGTCAGCCTGGATTCTCTCTTCTGACTCTGGAGCCAGGTTATGTCACTGAAGTTGCACTAATAGGCCCAGAAGCATTACAGTTCTTTGGGTGTAGTGCAGGGCCACAGTATCAGCCAACCCCGTATATTCATTCATTCATTCATTCATTCATTCATTCATTCATTCATTCATTCAATCATTCATTCAATTTCTATAGCCACCCATCTCACTCCGATTGACTCCAAAATGACTAGGTTTCTTGGCAGACCTGGCTGATTCAACCCCAGATGTTATGCTTAATGTTGTATGACACTAGACTCATGAAGTTTATGAGTTTTCATTGCCTTTGTTTTCAGTGCCTTGATTTTTTTTTTTGTTACCGAAGTGGTGCATTTCATCACATGCAGCAGTACTGATCCAAGCATCCTAAGCTTGATATTCTTCTTCCTATCACACACATTTCCATTTGGGCCAGGTGTGGTATTTCAGTATTTAGTGTGAGAAATTAAGTGTGAAATCCTGTACGGAAAGAGTATTAAATCAGTTTGCTGATCTCCATTATGTGACCCTTTTGTCTGGGCTATTTCAGAAGAACTGAACTTAACTAACCTTTCCCAAAATATAATTTAGATTCTGTTAAGCTGTAATACAATGATTACCTGTCACTGCATCACCTGAATAATATAGGAGATAAGGGTAAAACAGGACTGTGCTGCTGTGCTGAGCTGGAAGATATCGTTTTAAAAACATTGGATTTTTTTTCCCCCCAGAAGGCTGGTAAATTGACCTCAATAATCTATCCCACCTCAAAGAAAGCAAGAGGTTTCCTCTAAGCAATTTATTCTAGCCAAACAATTAAATGTATCAAATGCAGCTCCCGGGTGCTAATGCACCCCCAAATATTGGATAAAGGGTAGAGCAGAAAGATAGCACAGCACATATTCTTGAATTATTTTCAACAGCAGCGATCAAATTCCTTCAACAGAGAATTATTTGAAAAATATCTCACAAGTATAGGGCTTCACAGCTCAGCCATCTAATTTTAATATATTTATCATTTTATGTAATTTAAGTTCTTGGTATCGTGGTCAGATGGGGGGGGAATATTAAAATGAATGATGTTTTTTTCATTGAAATTACAACAAAAAATACGAGATTCGGAACTGTTAATTAACAGCAGATCAATACTAAGCAAAATACCATTTCTTCGCGTCTGAGTGTGAAGGTTAATGTTTAAAAGTAGCATTTGAAACCATACTTAAATAAATTGATTATTTTTTCCTTTAGTGGAAGTTGATTTCTTTCAATTTACAGCATTGTAATAGATCAGAAACCACAATAACAAATTAATATTTCACATTAAAATCTTATATAGGAGTCTAAATGAAGTAAACTGCTCCAAAGAGAGATGGGATAAACGTACATATATTGTTATGATGACTAGCCCAAATGAGTCTGCTGCAGAATAAAAACCTCTTCACTGAAGGTTGTAGACCATAATTTACCATACTGGTCCAATGGGGGTTGAAGGGTCCTTGGTGCTCCCTGAGCTTGGTTGTTTTCTTGCAGATGTTTCATTACCCAGGCTATAGCACATTATCAGTGAGCACTGTTACCTACCTAATATCAGTACTGGGTAGGTATTGATGAACTTTAGTTTGGGTAATGAAACGTCAGCAAGAAAACAAAAAACCTCAGAGAGCACCAAGGACCCTTTATTTCAATCCTGAGCTACATAAATTCTTCTTTATTGGTACCAATGTGAATTGATAGATAGATGTTTTCTGACTTCTCGGTTTGGCCTGGGAGAAACTGACCCAAAATGATGTAGCTGATTTGTGTACTTAAGAGAACATAGAATCTGGATCTGCCTGCCCCCAATGTACCACATTGGCTGAGTTTGTTGGTTTGCAGATTAAAAAGAAGTATTAATCATGATTAGTTAGCTATTGTCCTTCAAACCTGATTGAACAATAAACCTAGGTTTTTGTTTGAATCTTCAGAATTCATGGTTCTACTGCCTATTTGCATATAATTTATATCAATAAGGTGAATTACACTATTGGAGGTAGAGATGAGAGCATGAAAACATCTAACAGCAGGAATATCTATTGGAATATGCATATTAGAAATAATATGCAATTGTTTCTCATTGGCAGTGTGTTTCTTCTTGTGAAAGATGGATGGGAAGACACTATCCACCTACACTCTACAATTAAATGCCTACTATCTGGATTGTTCTCCATATACATCAATTTTTTAAATTTGATTTTACAATCCTGTGAAACTGTGGAGCCCACTGTTAGTATTCAGTAGACTATTGGCAGATCTCTTTCTACATCTAAATAAGGAAGTTATATGTTGTCTCAATGATTCTGTACTGATCACAATTTTTAAAACTTATTTTCCTGAAAATGACAGGCGTCTGGTTTAGAAGCAGGCTTCCTTATTGCAATATATTCTAATTAGGACAGCATTTGAAAAAGGCTCAGGAACTTCAATTGTCCAAAAATGTAACAGTCAGTTTTTATTTGGAATATAGTGGTTGGAATAGCTCATTTCTATTCCATTAACTTCATTATTCCTAGGCTAAATTTACTGTTCTAATCCTGAAAGAAGCATACTGTAAAGAATTAGCTATTTCTTTTTCCATTTAGTTTATAATTGAATGAAACATTAGTATCAGGGAACTTTCTTTGATATTTAACCTAAAACACTGACTTTGAAAAGGAGAATTTTTGGTTGTTTAGAATATTCTGAATTATCATTTCAAAAAGTAATAGGGCTATTAAACTGGATTTTCTATAGATATGTATGCTGTGTTGACCTACTGTAATTATTCAATATTCTGAAGTCAGAAATTAGATCATTTTATTATTTTTTTAGTGCACAATATAATAAACACGTGTGTGGGGTGTTTTTTTTTACCAATCTAAACAGAAAACATTGCCAGTCCTTTCCTCTACAAAAATGGGGATGACATAAAGGCACATAGCCAAATGGGAGATGCTTATCCCGCCTTTAGCTTTTTAAGAGGGCAATAAATTCAAGGAGTTATTTCTGCTGTGTGGATGCTAAATAATGAAATTTTCAGTAAAATAGATTATCTAGGGAGGCTGCATATTACTTCATGCATCACCATGCATTTTATTGCTAATCCCGGCATCCACTTCAGTTTGCTTCCAAATGTGTGATAGCATAGTCATAGTGTGGTTATTTCTCAGTAAGCACCCAAGGATCAAAACTCTGCATTCCAGGTGCCAGTCAATCGGAGAAAGTGGAATTTACATAACATACTATATTTGTCTACATCTACATTAAACATACCCTTTTACTCTCGATGCTATTTCTCCACTCCCCCCACACCCAAAAAAAATATGATAAATGATAGAGGAACGAGGAAAGATATGGCTGCCTGAAGCAGTAACAGCTGCCTGAAAAGCCCAAGTAAAGAAATAATGCATAATGAAGCAAAATTCATAGTACAGGTTGTACTTGACTTATGACTGTTCATTTAGTGACTGTTTGAAGTTACAACTTCACTAAAAAAAAAGTGACATATGAACATTTTTCACACTTGCAACCATTGCAGCATCCCCATGGTCATGTGATCAAAATTCAGACATATTTATGATGGATACTGTTTCCTGAGCTCATGAGATCACCTTTTGCAACCTTCTGACAAGCAAAGTCAATGGGGAAGCCAGATTCACTTAACAACCATGCTACTACCTTAACAGCTGCAGTGATTCACTTAACTGTAGCAAGAATGGTCATAAAATGGGGAATTCACTTAAAAAAATGTCTTGCTTAGCAACATAAACTTTGGCCTCAATTGTGGTCTTAAGCCACATGTATACAGCCACTCTAATTACACATACCACAGGTGACACCGGGTGGCTTAAAATATTCAAACAGAATTAAATCATAATCTATATGTGTGAACAAAACAACAAATGAACACAAGATTAATTGTAATGATTGTATCAGTCACTCTTGGGCTTCCAGTAAATGAGTTCCTTCAACCTAATCTGATCATAAGAACTGTGTGGACAATTACTTCCTTCTCACTTTAGAAAGATGAATCTGATAAATATCAAAACTCAAAGGAGAACTTTTACAAGATAATACGGCCTATTTACCATAAGTAAATTCCCACGCAAATGGGAAATTTTCCAAGATTATGACTATGTAGACACCATTTGCACAGAAAAAGTAACCCCATTTTAGGGAAGCAAAATAAATTGATTTTGGATTTATATCAAATTTTTTTTTTTTTTAAATATTCAATACACTCAGAAAGCAAAATACTAAACACTGAGCATAAGGAAGCAACAAAAACCAGTTACAAGATAAAAATGTTACAAGAGAGTAACATACATAATGATACCTAACTAAAAACCAAAAGTATCCAACAAGTAGACAGTTCCAAAATGAGATCCACATCCTCCTTCCTGCAATCACTTTTGGACAATAATTGACAATCCAACTGAGATTTCTGTAGGCAATAGCAGAGCAAAAGGGGGAAAAAAAACCCATTTCCTCAGGAGCACTAATAGAGCAAACCACTTGCTTTGGTCCAGTGGGACAAAACATGAGTCTAACTCAGTCAACCTTTACAAATAAGGATAGAAGTGATCTTCTAATGAGATAGTATTATACTCGATCTCAGTATCACAGATTGTAAAATGCTAAAGCTAGCAAATTAGAAACTTATGCAAGACAGCTATGATATTAACAAAACAGTTGACTCAAGTAAAAGATGAAGTGTTTTACAGAATACTTCAAAGAATGTCCCTTTTTCTCTCTGACTTGCTTTCTTATACTATCCTTGGATTAAGAATTGGGCTGAAAGGCCACACCTATGCCTTTCTTGTGTTTCTTTCAGGTAAACACAAGACTTTTAAGGAAGAAGAGGGATCAGAGATTCCATTGTGAAGATTAGTTTGAGCTGCCGTTTTAATAGCAGATTTCTCCTGCAAGCCTCTGCAGAAGAGAAAGACTAAATTCCAGATGAAAGGGAGCATTTATCACATCTGGCATGTGAAGCATAGCTCTTTACAATTTAGTTTGGATTCCTTCTAAAGCTCTTAAACCTTTATACTAACAGAGGTACATGTCACAGAGCAAAAGCCTGAGCACGGAGACTTTGAATAATTTCACTGTATCGAATACAAAAGTACGACCTCTGCAGCAAGCAGAATAAGCTTTAGGCCTGAATAGTGATATTCCTTCCATGCTGAAGATGGCTGGAAAAGGGACTCTGAAGTACTTGGTGCCTAACTTGTTCAATGATGATATAATTAATCTTCCTATTAAGTTTGCAATTAATATACCTCTTAGTAAACACAAGTATTTTAGTTTTGTTATAATTAACAGTCATTTTTTTTCTTTGCTGCAAAATGCAGTTGTTATTTGAAGATTCTGCCCCAGGCTAGCCTGCAACATAAACCCATTGAATTATCACCATGCAAAAGGAGAAATACAGGTTTGTTTGCCAACCATGAAGGATAAAATGAGTAAAATCAATTAAAGAGGAGGGGACTGAGTGTTTTTTCTTTCTTTCTTTCTTTCTTTCTTTCTTTCTTTCTTTCTTTCTTTCTTTCTTTCTTTCTTTCTCTCTTTCTCTCTCTTTTTTTCTTGAGCAGCATGGTGTACCTTATATGAATAAATAATGATTAATCAAAATACTGGGTGATCAGTAGGGACTTCTTGTTGTTACTTTTCCCCATAATGTTCCCTCTCTGTCTGCCACCTTCAGATAAACAAAGACAGCAGAGAGACAGCTTTGAAGGTAATCTAAATACTTCTTCACCAAATGATGCATTGATTGCACTCCTTTCCAGACCTAAAGTTGGCAACATATTATATTAAGTCAGCTGGTCAACAACTTTCTTATCTAGATGCCTGGATTTTAATTTTCTAATAATGCTCAGGAGGCTGTTTGGACATAAAGCGGTCAGGCCAATATACTAACTTTTTTAAAAGTTAGAGATTAATACTAGCCATGAATCTGAAAGGCAAGGTCAGCATGGTAATACAGAGAAGCAAGTATGACAGCCCACCAGTCAAAATTTGCTTTTTAATAGTTCTGTCAAAGTATCAAAGTCCTTCCCCCTTGCCTCACACACAACTTTATTATTCTTTAGCTCTGCTATGAGGGCAGATATCTCAGGAATAGATAGGGGAGACCAACCAAATAAATATTGTATAGTCGTCACCCAAAGATGTCAGTTCTGAATAGGCTGTATCCATGTCTCAGTTGAAATCAGCACCCTACCCTAGAGGTATTTTCGGCTGAATAGTAGTTCAAAAATTGCAAAAAACAAAAGAAGATATGTAGCCTACTAATCGTTTGTTGCTTCAGCTACCTTCTTCTAATTAACCATTTCTTCCTTTTTTTAGTTTTCCTTTTTTTAAGCAGTGTCTTCAATGTTTCTTTAGGTTCAAACCAATAATCCTATTATTTTTTCTAATAGCCTTAGCTTCAGGGCATTGAGAGACTACAAGGAAGCTTAAAAAAATGGAAAGTGGTTATTGAGTATCCCTGACCGAGATAGTTTCATATGCACTACTGTGCTCTGGCCTTCAAACCTGAATCCTTATAATGTAATTTCAGGTTAAGAGAGAAATGATCCCTATCATAATAAAATCAATCTTAAAACCAACTATTCTGTTGGATAACGTTTGAGAATTGCATATAATGAATAGCACTTCCACTCATTTCCACTCTACAGGATTTTGTCTTAGGAGTCGCCTTTAACTGATCCAATTAGAAGTTAAAAACAAACAAACCCAATTCTAATTAGCTAATCTCTACCCTCTGTAATTATTTTCCTTATCTTTCAAGAAAGCAGGTTGGAAATAAAAGTGACCAATAGATAATTAAAATAAAACAGAGGAAGTAAAGAAAAAATCTTTATTGGATTCAATGCCACGTTAAAGTAACTAGCAAGAATTAGTTCAAAGTTGGTATATTTTACTAACAAACCCAGGAGATAATCATCAAACACAAACCCAATGTCATTAAAATGATTTAAATAGACATTGATTAACAGCAACAGTGTTTGTTATCTGGTTTCAGTTCAATAACTATAGGCAAGAAATGAGAAGTAACATGCTTGGATAGAGTTTTGCTAAAATGAAGATCCTGAGAGCTCCTTGGCTGCATCCTCTTTCAAGCGTAGCTTGTAGTGAAAAAGAGATATAGCCATTGAGCACTAAGGTTCACTGATGTGAGTCTCTGGTAAGACAATTATGTAAATTGTGTTTAATTGACTTGTAAAGGTCACTCCTTTTGGTGAAGTATCTTGCTATATTTTTTAGAAATCAGGAGATATCCCATTGAATGACTATCAATAGATTCACCATTCATTCAATTCAATTCATTCATTCATTCATCATCAGTCAGTCAATCATTCAATAGAACTTTCTATTGAATGAGCCTCAGTGGCGCACTTAGCTAGTGCACTGCTAAGTGGTTCCACTTAGCTCCATCTGCCTGCAATTAGTGCAAGTTCAAATCTCACCAGGCTCAAGGTTGAC
>JANHFM010006048.1:66364-77280 GCA_032468115.1 Grayia smithii | reverse complement strand
GGGGAGTGGGGGGAAGGTTATGGAAAGGGAGGGGAGGGAGGGGAGGAGGGTTGGGGTTGGGGTTTTGATGTAAAATTTTATAAAACTTTTCAATAAAAAAAGAGAAAAAAAAAGAAGATAATGTTACCTAGTTTGAGTAATGAAATGTCTGCAAGAAAACAACCAAGCTCAAAAAGCACCTTTCAACCCCAAGCTATAAATATTCTCCTTTAGCAATAGCAACAGCACTTGACAGTGCTTTACAGCCCTCTCTAAGCAGTTTATAGAGTCAGCATATTGCCCCCAACAATCTGGGTGTTCATTTTACCGACCTCGGAAGGATGGAAGGCTGACTCAACCTTGAACCGGTCAGGATCGAACTCCTGCCAATGTGAGCAGAGTTAGCCTGCAATACTGCATTCTAACCACTGCACCACCACAGCTCTTCTTTTCTAATCTCTATTAAACACAGCGGACATCTGCATTTCATTTATGCTGGATTAATATGGTTCTCCTCCTTTTAGCTAAGTAGCAACGCTTTGTAGTGGCTCGCAAATAAAGGCAAAAAGGTGTTTTGCAGCACACGGGCACATATATAGTATATCTAAAAAGGCAACTGCTTTTTCTGAGATAATATGGCAGGGGCAAATTAATTCTGAATTTTCAGAGATTGAGAAAAGTGAAAATGGAAGCTGCTAATTTATTTCTGCAATGATGTTATCTCCTTGAACAAAAACTTTCCTAGAGGCTCCCAAATGGATGAATGGCTGGAAAAACTGATGGAACTAGCAGAGATGGCTAAATTAACTGCTCTTGTTACGGAAATGGCTAGTTACATTCTTAAGAATGTAAAAGTAACAAGTTGAGGTAGTAAGGTTATTTATTTTATCCTACTGTGCTAAAAAGAATCAGAAGTCAATACTTTTTTCTGTCCCCTTTACTCTACACTTCTTTCTTTCCCTTTCCCCTTCCACCTTTCCCGCCCTATTTTCATTTTCATTTGTGTTTCATCTTTTGATAACATTTATAAAATTATTTTAAAACCTTCATAAAGGCTACAAGCAGTTGGAATGTTTTACATATATATTATTCATTATATATTTTTCGCAATCAAGATATAAAAAATAACAAGTACCCATCATATCCTACTTGATGCCTCCACTGACTACTCCCGCTTGGTCCTGGATCACTGGACGATGATTGGTTGCTTGGAGAACTTCTGAAATAATGAGTAATTTAAGATGTGGCGAGATATGTAGTGATCCAGTAGGCATCCTATTAGTTTAACAAAATTCCTCATGAACGAAATTTATATTCAAGTATATGAAGTATACAATAGTTTTAAAACTTAAACTATGTAATAGATTTGACTATACAATGAGACCACAGTACTCATTGTTAATTGGTTCCAGGATATGCAATGAGTACCAAAAACAGTGAGTACCAAATAATTTTTCCCCATAAGGAATAATATATTAATCAGGAGACAACTGGCAGTGACAGGTTTGAGTCTTAGTACATGAGACAAAAATGTTGGGTCAAAATGCATCAAGTAACAAATTCGATGAACTTCAAAGCAGGAGCGTACCTAGGTACCACTATATAAACAACTATAATAATCAGGCACTCAGCCTGATTTATGTCCCAGTGACTCATTTATGACTCATTTATTTATTTATGACTTCCAGTGACTGATTTAGGTTCTAATGTTCCAATGAAAATCACTGAAACCTCAAAAGAGTACACCTTCTGCATGCCCTCTTCATATCAGTGTCCATTAATAATCAAAACTATTTCATAATTAATGACATCTTATATAATGAATTATAAGGATAATAACATTTATTAGTAATTTATTAAAGTAATAAAATTACTTCAATGCTGTGCTCTTCCAAAAATATATCCTTCATTGAACAACGGATTGGACTCAATAGTAGACTTAACTCCCTTTCTGCTCTATAGTAATATATTTTCAGACTGCATTACAGTAACTCTTTATGAGTTCTGAGCAAGGAAAATCATATTCAATCTCCCATGTACCCTGAATATTTTCATATTAAATACTAATATGTTTTACATTGAGAAAATGCATAGCAGACCACTCTGTAAAAAATGGCAACCACAATTGCCGGCAAAACATCAGGAAATCTGTACTCTAGACATTCTCACTAAAGTCTGAAACCCAAAATTGCCCAATTTAGAATCAAATTTATTTACTGTCAAACATTTATTCCTCATTTTTATTTCTCAAGAAGACCTAGTCTATTCTAGTGGCTAGTCATCTGAATGTGTCAAAAGAAGCTTGTTAGTTTTTATATTCCAGGCAGAGATATGCATTAAAACTGCATCTTCCTTTTAGTATCAATATTACCAGCATTGACTATTGTTTGCTTTCAGAAAAAAATAAATAAATACAGCAGACAGAGCCCAGACTCACTTGATACAGCATTTAGAAAATATAAGCTGGAAGAGCGTATATTACCTTGCGCCATCTGGAAGCTTTCTGTCAAAAGAGGTGCTGCGGGGAATAGCAGTTTGTGCCTGATGAAGAAGCTGCTGGCAATGCAGTCTGTCAGTTGTTCCTAAGATTGGAGAGGCACGAGAGAGAGGCTGCCCAGCAGAGGTTGGCACCCTATGCCAAGTAGTATTCCTCCTGAAAGGAGTTTTATACTCACATGGGGTGCCTTCGCTGTCAAGTTTGTACTCCACCATGGGAATTCGACAGAGTTCTGAGCATCCCCTATGACAGAGGTGAACATCGCAATGAATCACAAAGGTATTTTCTACCATAACAATGATGCCCCATTTCATACTAGGTAAGTTTAATTTATTACCACCGGCATATTCAATACAAGTAGATTGTAAAATGAAGAGCAGTGAATTCATAACTGCGTGAAATATAAGGTGCATGTTTGGTACATAATTAACTGCTAAATAAAAAGTGTAGTCAAGTTTTATAAACTGTGGTATTTCAAAACTTGGAAGGTTGAAAGACAAGATGACATAAACTGTGGAACTTAGAACAGTATTTTAACTTGTTGAAAACTAAGTTGAAACAAATATGTGTACTCATGTATGTCTGTACTGTTATAATTATTATGGTTGGTTGCATAGTCAGTGCAAATATTTAGACTGGATTTGGCATTTTTATCCGTAATAGAGCTCTTTCCAAGGATCTAGGATAGGCAGAAGTGGTTGATAGTATTAAAGATATTGTCTCAATGTCTCAGGATGTGTGCTGTTCCAAGTAAAGCTGCTTTTTGAAATTGACTGATTATGATTTTGTCATTGCCGATAATGTTCAAGTAATGAACTGAAGACTTGGCTTTTTAACAAGATCAGCTGATGGGACTGGGTTTTCTTTTTTATTGTATTCTTAATTCTTTTACATTTTAAATTTTAAATACTAAATTTTAAATTTTTAAAATTTTTAAATTTTGATAGTTGGTTTATATTTATATTGTATTTATATATACGTAGTTTTATTGATTGTTGTTGTTTGCCTATATTGTGAGCCACCCCGAGTCCTTCGGGAGAAGGGCGGCATATAAATACAATAAATAAATAAATCATGGGTGATCTGCGCATCTGTGCAGAAGCGTGCGCGTGTGCACAAGTGAAGCGAGTGTGCATGCGTGCTCCTGTTGTGAACCTGGAATAAAAGTAAATAGAACCCACCCCTGGTTCCACCTGATCAGCCTTCTTCTGTTCCCATCCATCCTGCATTTCTCACAGTTCTGTCTATACTTTGGATTGTAGGTACTTTAACTTGTCTTTCTTTGAGACAGATGATGGATCATTTTGCAAGTCTGCGTAGGCCCTGCTTTTCACCCGGAGGACTGTTGAAATGGTTTTGTGTTTTTCATCTAACCAGTTCTTGATGCACCTGGCTTTTCAGAGTACAGATGTTGCAATCTGTGTGACGACATCTTTAAACTCTGTCCACTTTTCAGAACAGGTGCCTACAAGTGGTAAACTGACAGAGTTTTTTTTTTTTTATTGAGCATATCTAAGCATGGGACTTGGTCTGGGTCTTGTAGTCTACAGATGTTGAATGACTTTCTGGCACTCCTTGGTTGCTTACAATGTTAAGGGACTGACCGGACCAGCCTGTGATCTGTTCATCACTCAACACCTTGCATGGTGCAGGTGATAGGGACATCTTTAAGACTGCTGGTGTACTATGAAATAGTCAAGTAGGCTCCAGTGTTTGGATCTGGGATGCATCTAGGTCACAGGTGTCAAACTTGATCATGTCATATGATGTCACATGACGAATCATTATGTTTTTTGCCTTTGCAGAGGTGGGGTGGGCATGGTCTGGGTATGATGCATCTGGCCCACGGGCCGCCATTTTGACATCCCTGATCTAGGTAGTTTTACATTTGTTTGCAAGTCTGAATGTAGTGTTAATGATGCACAAGATGTGCTCAGCGAATTTTCTCAGAGGCAGCAGGCCACTGCTATTTTGTTCTCGACCTCATGTTCCCCAAGGACTCCATCCCAGTTTTGCTGTCTGTCTCCATCCTGGCACTGGAATTGCTTGGAATGATGAACTGGTCAGGGACGGGGATTGTTTGAATACTTTTGTCCCGGTCCTTATTGAAAGCTTCCTTGTCTTCATCTGGACTCATGAGAGTTGGTGTATAAGTGGTAATTGGTGATATACTGAGACTTGCTAAGAGGAAAGCGGAACTTTGTGATGTGTTCATTTATTCCAGCGGGTACAATAGAAATGTTCTTCAGCAGAGCAGTTTTGATTGCAAAACCTACTCTCCTGTTGTCAGTCTGTGGTTTTCCTTTCCAAAAAGCTCTATATCTATTCGCTATTTCCTGCAAAGAACTCTTGTTTGCCAGCCTGGTCTAACTGAGTGCAGCAATGCCAATGCTATAATGACAAACTTCAGCTGTTATGAGGGCTGTTCATCTTTCAAACTTTGACACCTTGTCTCTATCCAGCCAGGTAGGGATCAGGGGTGGGTTCTACTTACCTTTACTACCGGTTCTAAAGGTGCATGCACTTCGCACATGATCAGAGCACATGGAGCGCGCATTTGGCGCATGTCGAACAGGTGCTCCCGTGCATGCGCAGAAACTTTTTGGGGTGAAAAACCCTCAAAAAAAGTGTTCTGTGCATGCGCGCGAGTGTGCTTCATGCACTCTGTGCAGACACCAGTAAGTACGGGCGCGCAAGTGGGGAGAGCTCCCGGTTGCGTAGAACCGGTTCGGTGACGTCACACCATCACCGCTACCGGATCGCGCGAACCGGCCCGAACCGGGAGCAACCCACCACTGGTATGGATGTTCCAAGCTCCCAAACATGAATTTTCTTTGATTCTTTTTTTTCCTCTTGATTCTCAACTACTAAGGAGATGGTCTTCTGGCTGCAATTAACTAGCCAGATGTTGTTGGACAGGCAATTTTTAGTTTTTTAATTTCCTCATACAAGGGTGGGCTTGCTATCCTAGAAGGGCTGCTCAGTTACCCTGGATGCTGCCAAACAACTTTACAGAACACAGACGAACGACTGGCCCAAGGGTCACCCACATGCAGGTCTGTGACTACAACTACCAGTGGTCATCTCTACCTATTGGTTTGCCACTCCCCCATCTATTGGTTCGCCACTCCCCCATCGCTGTAGGACTCATCAAATTAGGTTTGGATGGAGAGGATTTGCAGATCAGTTGTAGATGAAGATGCATTTCACAACAGAAACCTGTACACAAGGGCGATTGCACAAGAGAAGTCACGCTCTCTTGGAAGTCCAGTACAGAGGTGAATTTCAGCAGGTTCTGACCAGTTCTAGAGAACCGGTAGCGGAAATTTTGAGTAGTTCAGAGGCGGTAAATACCACCTCTGAATGGCCCACCCCCATCTATTCTCTGCTTCCCGAGTCCCAGCTGATCGGGAGGAAATGGGGATTTTGCAGTAACCTTTCCCTGGAGTGGGGAGGGAATGGAGATTTTACAGTATACTTTCCCTGAAGTGAAGTGAGAATGGAGATCTTACAGTATCCTTCCCCTGCCATGCCCACTAAGCCATGCTACACCCACCACGCCACGCCCACAGAATCGATAGTAAAAAAATTTGAATTGCACCACTGAGCCCAACTTACCTCACTGGTTTGTGGAGGAAATAGGAGGAAGCTGTGTTGGATATGTTCACCACCTTGAGTTATTTGTAAAACTGATAAAGAAGAGTTATAAATAAATAACAAGTGTTGAGGTAAAGTCTGGTTTGACATCTCTATTCCTTTTTTGTAAGGTGAGGAATGGAACCTAAATGACGAATGTTCACATTTCTTGCAGTTCACCCAACATTGCAAAGAAATTTCACGTTGGTCATCTGCGTTCTACATTAATAGGTAAGATCTATACAGTGAGAGAAAAGGGAGATCAGATTACATAAAATGAGCATTTGAGGATAAGAATACAACTGGGGCAAATAACTACTGTGATTTATTTTCAGGGAATTTCATAGCAAATATCAATGAAGCAATTGGACATCAAGTAACAAGAATAAATTATCTTGGAGACTGGGGCATGCAGTTTGGTAAATATATATATTATTTAAATTGTCTTATGGTTAATGTAAAATAATCTAGAGCTGGTTATATTCAACTTGTCATAATGAGCTTTTTTTAAAAAATGAAAAGCTTTCAATTCTATTGTGGAAAATGAATATGAGGACCCAAAGCTGGCCAAGAGAGATTAGGTTATTTTTTTAAACTGAGAATACTGACATGTACAATTTGTAAATTCCTTTGCTCTTTAAGATAATTAATTGTTCTATACCTTAAAGATAAATCACTGAACTTTATTCTATAAATCCATAAAACAAGACCTTAGGTATTGAACCATCCAGTCTGAATCTATACATATTTGATTGCACCAAAAAACTGTAAGAATGTGAATGCAAGAAACTTCTTTAATTTCTTAGTAACAAATTCCAGAATGGCCATGTTCTTTTGACTGTAACAGAAGGGGAAACAGGTGCAAGGCCTTCCTATGCTTGCAGAGCTGTTCTAAGATTGTATTTCACATTTGTAGTGAGATTTGGACAGGTCCTATTGTTCTATGGAAAAGTATATTATTTCAGTTGAAGAAAATAATCTTTTACTCCCATGCAAGAAACTCCCGATGTTTGTTCCAAAGTCCTCTGAGTTTATATGATCATGGCTCAAGACATCAAAATTTGATATTTTTTTCAAATAACAGTGCTTCCCTAATATATTACTACAATTAGTTGTTGTTTTTTTATTGTTTCTATTGTGTCCTTCTGCTGGGCAAACAAACTGTAAGCACAAAGCTTCTGTTTTTCTGCAGTTATTATTTTGAATAGGTTTTAACCTAGCTTTATTAATTCTATATTTACAGTCTGTGTGCTGTTTCCTCACACGCTGAGATCAGATAACAGTGTCTGAATTTAACAATTGTATTTTAGCTTTTATCACCACACTTAACACCCAGTGTGTCTTCTTACGGAGCACAAGCAATTAACCCAGGAAATCTCTGTGTAAGAATAAATTGCTGTTTAATCCAAGAATTCACAATAAAATTAAATGAAAAAAGATAAGGAAAAAAAGAGGGAAATAATATAGGGAGGGGGAGAGAGCTGAAGAAATTATGTAAATAGGTAAGTGTAAAAATTCTTTTTAACATTCAGAATATGAAAATAAACTGATTTATACAGTAAATTATTCTTCTTTAGCTCCCCTGCAAAGTAGTAAAAATTACTGTTTGTTAATGAAATGAAGCAAGAATGCAAAGCAAAAAGTTGAATATTGCCCAGATCTAAGATAGATTCAGTATCCCTAGTTTGATCTGCAGGTAATCTGACCAGTATCCAAATAATGACATCTGAACATTATATTGTGTTGGCTGCCTCAGTGGCGCCTTTCACATTATTGACATAAAGGGAGTTCCATTATTCACGGCAGAATAGTCCCAAGCTCTGGTACAACACTTTCCCTAATCCCCTTCATTCTCTACACATTGAATGGGAACATTTGTATTGTGAATCCTTACATGACAAATGGAGTTCAAGACCGTGTAAGCCAGATTCATAAACATTTGTATATGGTCATTTTTACAGTGCAGACTTCCATTGTTAATATAAGGATGTCAGGACTCCTCAGCATCGGGGAGCATCTGCAACTGCAGGATATTTTGTCCCAAAGGTGCTTTTTCAGGAGGCAACTGGGCTTTCTTGTTTTTTCTTTGAAGACATTTTGCTTCTCATCCAAGAAGCTCTGACTGGATGATGAGATTCTTGGGTGAGAAGCGAAACGTCTTCAAAGAAGAAACAAGAAAGTCCAGTTGCATCCTGAAAAAGCACCCCTGGGACAACCATGACCTGGTTGACTAAGAATCTCCATAGTCCAGGATATTTTGTTTATTTCTTTGTTCCTTCAGATATATGTCTACCATTTTTGAAAATTTGTAATGACTGAGAAATAAATATATTTTTAAAAACCAATAACATAACAACAAGAAGGCCTTGATATGCTACTAGTAATTTCAGTGAGTTCTTCAAGGATCTCCAGATGTCTCCAGGAAGGGCCACGTTTTCATGGAACTTCAAAAATATAAGGAGATGATCCAAATATGGTGGTTGTGGGGTCTATATTAGTTTATTCTTCTATTGTGTTTGGGTTGTGTGTGTTTTTTTTAAATCCTATTCTGTAAGTCAGAATCCTATTGTGTAAGATAGAATCACTTTCTGATTGAAATGACTTTGAAATCAGTAAGTAAACAATAAACATCTAGGGATAAGCTAAATTGGATCCTCTGTGTGTAGAAAACTACCACTTAATTTTAGGAATACTCCATTTCTTAGCAACTTAGCTTCCTCCAGTGTAACCTCTTTTTGCTTCTTCATTCCTTACATTCATTATGCATTTTCCCCACACTGTGATGCTGTATTGCCACACTATCACACACTTTTAATGATGTAAAAGTCAATCTTTAGGTATGAGTAGGTTTGTGCCATGCAGGACAAATGTTCTGTGTCCTTGTTTTATGCACAACCTTGCCTACCCCAGTACAAATCCTGGTTCAGTATCTAAGTACACAATTTATGTCCTTTTTAGAACTCTCATGTCACTTAATCAATATCCTTATAGCCAATGGTTTATTTTACAGGGCTCTAAATTTATAGTATGCATAAATGTGCTTTTGGTTAGTGTAATCTTGAGACTTACTTTATAAACAATTTTATCATCCATATTTTTATTATTGAAAATTATTCACTGATTTTATTAAAAATATTCTTTTGTTACATGTGAAATAATTACTTTTTTCAGGGCTGTTGGGAGCTGGCTTCCAGTGGTTTGGTTCTGAAGAAAAACTAAAGTCTAATCCTTTGCAGCATCTTTTTGAGGTATGTTAGTATAAGGTAAAGGTAAAGGTTGTCCTCACACATATGTGCTAGTCATTCCCGAGTCTAGGGGGCGGTGCTCATCTCCATTTCAAAGCAAAAGAGCTAGGGCTGTCCAAAGACCACACTGTCTCTGTGGTCATGTGGCCAGCATGACTAAATGCCAAAAGCGCACGGAACGCTGTTACCTTCTCACCAAAGATGATCCCTATTTTTCCACTTGCATTTTTTACGTGCTTTCGAACTGCTGGGTTGGAAGAAGCTGGGACAAGGAACGGGAGCTCACCCTGTTACGCAGCCCTAGGCATTCGAACAGCTGAACCGCCAACCTTTCGATCAAGCTCAGTGTCTTAGCCACTGAGCCACCGTGTCCCTAGCTATTTTAGTATAGATGCACTCTATTAAAATCATAAAGTAAATTTATCAACCCCACAATTCTTCCTTTTTTAATATTTTTATTTTGTTTTCCTGTTTCTATTGCCAGACTTCTGGAACAAAATGAATTCCTTAAAAATGGTAAAAACTGTGTTGCGGGTAGACTTTCCAGTTCAGTTTTTGGCTTATTAAACTAAACAGAATGAGAAGGTATCAGAGAGAGACATCTGAGACTCTGGAGAACTACTAGCAATCAGGGCAGAGAACAGTGGCTAAACCAATGAGCTGGCCTTCTATATGGCAGCTTCTTATGTTCCTATAAGTATTTGGTTTTGCTCAATGGGCTAAGTCGAAACACGTCCTTTCCTCTCTCTTTGAGGAAGTGACACTTATTAGGAAGATGGCATGGGGAAAAGTTAAAGTAAATAACTTCAGTCCCAATCAGCAAGGTTAGCAGCAAGGAATATGGACTAGGAGTCTGCCATTTTCTGGAGGGGGTTATCAGATCTTGTATATTAGGGTCTTTCCTTGTTGAACTTCCTGTGATTCTTGCCATTGTGGTGAAGATTACAGGATTTTGAACCTGGAATATCTTGAATACAAAGTAAAGGATTCACCATGGGCTGTAATCTTTTGTTGATAGAGAAGACTTTCAGATTGAATTGTCCTGTATTTTTCTTTCTTTTTAAAAAAATAAAGGTTTATGTACAGGTCAACAAAGCTTCAGAAGAGGATGAAAATATTAAAACTCTGGCACAAGATTTCTTTAGAAAATTGGAAGCACAGGAAGAAGAGGCTGTATCACTGTGGCAACATTTTAGAGATGTTAGCATTGAAGAATATGCTCGGGTGTATAAGGTGCTGACTTGAATCTTTTCTTTCAGTGTTTAGGAATTATTCCGTGTAACGGGTGTAACAACACTTGAATATCTTTGCATTTCTGAAAAATGTGCACCCTTAGAATTGCCTGACACAATTCTATAGTACAGTATGCATTGTAAAACAACAGGCCACTATATGATTCAGAAAGAGAGATAATTTTATTTTAGTCAGTGACCAGCTTAGAATAACCCAGAACAGTGGTTCTCAACCTATGGGTCGGGACCGCTTTGGGGGTCGAACAACCCTTTCACAGGGGTCGCCTAAGACCATCGGAAAACACATATTTCCGATGGTCTTAGGAA
>JANHFM010006048.1:49600-60234 GCA_032468115.1 Grayia smithii | reverse complement strand
CCCACATAAGAGGGGCCTAGGGGTCGACCTCTGTCCCCCTGCACACACAAACTGCGAGCGACCTGAGAGGTAGGAGGAGAACCACTGTAAAACAGTGCCTCCCACTCCCAACCCCCCAATTTTGGAGTCATATTTACAAAAAATATATTTTAAAGATGTGTAAATGTATAAAAAAAGAAACAAAAGAAACAAAATATGTTATATTTGGGGCTGTGAACACTGCGCAGTCCAATGAATTGGGTCTGCAGAAGGAACAGTGTTAGGAATAGCAAAAGCCCTTGACAGTGACAAAAGCAAGGTTGCTTAAGGCCTTTCAGGCCTTAAGGAGAAATGGAGGGAACACCGAATAACTTGTTAGATTTCACCACTGAAGAGGAAAGAGCAGGCAAGACCATTTATGTAAGTCACTAATTAGCTAGTAATAAATATGGGATTTTGCTACTGTACCACGGTATTTAAGGCCAGGTTTGAAAGATATTTCAAACTACATTTTTTCCCTCTCTCTCATCTTCCACCATCCCCCATGCTAAAATAAAAAAGAGAAAAAATGACTGTTATTCCAGGACTGTATTCTCAGCAAATACAGGGCCATTTGAGGAAATAATCTAACCATCTTTTCAGATAAGCAATGTGGCTGGTACTGAACAAAAGCTAATGTATAGATAGCAGCTATTTGACAGTATTTTTTCCCGCAATATTTACTCCAACCGTGGAAGTTTTAATATGCAGCCCTTCACTCAAAGAGGCAGGTGCGCTCAAGAATCTGACCTCAATATGACAGTAAAGCTGGAATAGAACTGAGAAGTGAATTTTCCCTAGGTGACTTCTGGGGTGTTTTTAATCAAAAGCTCCTAAATATGTTCCTTTCTCCCTTTAGATATGATGAAATTATTTACCAATCTTCACAAGATCATCAGCCGAAGCACATTGTTAATTATCTATTTAAACTCAGGTAAAAGAAATGTTGGAGCCTTGGAACAGAACAGATACATTGTTTTTTAAAGTATTTAGTCTCAAAGCTGATAGTTCGATATAATCAAATACAGTTTTTTTTCAAACTGAAGGCTTCAGTGTGGTGATGAGAGGAGTTGGTCTAGGCATGTGGAGATTAAGATCCAAGTCTATCCTCAACCATGGAAGTTCATAGGTGATTCTGAGCCAATCATCTTCCAGATCAACCTACTCAGAGTCTTTCTCTTGGCATGAAACAAAACTCATTCAAAAAAACTATTTTTATATTTTAACAGTGCCCACCAATTTCAAAATCAGTGCCTCGTTAGATCAAAAAATAGTACATTTTTGAAAACCTTCAAGTGTGCCTTCTTTTAAATTTTGTTTCTCCTGACTTACTTTTCAAGCTGTAGGTTAATGGTTGACCAATAATCTACATAATGTCAAAGAGGATGTGGTTTCTGCAAATTTCATTTTCCTATGAAATATTCCAAATGCCTTAAGCATTTTGCTGAATGCTGTACATTATTGGTCTGAGTCACTGGTGGAAAATCAGTTCATGAGAAGCCTTTGGACAAAAAATGTCTTTGTCAAAATCCGATGATGAACTTTCAAGAGATCATAAAAAGAAACTAGTTTTTCTTGTTGAGATACATTCCATTTCTAAACATGCCATTTCTTGGAACAACCTACCAGAAACAGAAAAACTTTTCAAGTCTGGGAGCAAAATTATACTTTTTCTTATTTTAATGATATTTAAAGAAATGAACACTGCAGCAAAATCCTAGCTAGCCTTTCAAGGGTATTTTATTCCCCGACACCTGTATTTTTCATCCCTTGCAGTAGTTATTCAGCATCTCATGGATACTGAGCATGCTCAGTCTGATTGGACTATTTTATTCCTAGAGCACGGGTATCAAACTGTATCCAGCCCACAAGGTGCTTTGATCTGGCCTGCGGGGCTGCCTAAGAAACAGCAAAGGACTGGCCCGCGGTGCCTCTGCCAGCAAAAACGGAGCTTGAGAGAGCTGCGCCTGGCCTTCCCGAGCTCCGTTTTCGCTGGCAGAATGCTAGCAAAATAAACTACTAACAAAAGTGGCATTTGATCACAAGGCAAGGAGGCATCAAGAAATGTTTCCCCTTTTGTATTTGAGCATCCAAGAAGGGACAGGAAAGGAGAAAGGGAAAGAGGAAAGAAAAAGAAGATGGGAAGAAAGCAAGGAAGGAAAAAGAAGGAAAGAGGGGAAGGAAAAAGAAAGAATGAAGAGGGAAGGAAAAAGAAGAAAGGAAAAGAAGGAAGGCTATTATAATGAGAAGGAGGGAGGGTAAATAGATCTCCCCAGCCTTGCCCAGCCCACCAGAGGTGCCCCTGACACAAGTGATGTGAAGCTGGGATGCCCACCCTGGCCACACCCACCTGCCCCCCCTCCCCGATTTGGTCCTCAGTGAAATCGAGTTTGACACCCCTACCCTATCCAGTATTTTAAGGGTTGCTTTTATCTCATGTACATATACGGAATAATTTTGTTTTCATAGATACCTCAAAGGATGAAATTAAGATTCATATATGTTACACTGTGCAGCAGATGGGCTTAGATATAAAGTGAATAGATAAAAAGATATATCTATTAGATATAAAGTGAAAAGAAAAAAAATACAGTGTTCCATTAATTACTGTGCACATGCTAGGTCAAGACTAAATTGAGACACCCTTGCCATTAGATATATATGTAACGCATTTACCTCATTAGTGAATTAAGCCATGTTATAATTTTGCATAACACATTGACTCATAATCTATCCAACCAGGCTACACAAATCACGAACAGGGTTTAAACTAGTTGTTCAATTGGTTGTGTATATGTAACCACTAGATGTTTAACTGGGCTGGCTATACAAGTTATAGGAAAGCAGCCAATATATATGTAAGGTAAATTCAACTTAAAGTGAATCAGCACAGCGTTTCTCAACCTTGTGTCCTCCAGAAATATGCAGAAATCTTATTGCTTCTGCCCACTGAGAATTCTTGGAGTTGCCCTAACATAACTAGAATTTACAAGGTTAGAAAAGGCTTTTTCAGCAGAGTATACAAAGGCCAGATTAGGCCTTGGGTTCAACACAGAACAAGCTTGGTTATGGTCAGTGACTACTGGTATTGTAGAGCTTGAACAAAGATTATGAATGTGGATTTTTTTCCCTCAAACAACACTCTACTCCTTGGTCAGAAACAAGGATTAGCATCCTCTAGCTAACAATGGCTGTTCGATATTCTCCATAGCCCTTGCAGTGTTTTGCCAAAATAGATGTTCTTATTCCATCTGAAACTTAAGCATGTGTAGCTCACTTAGAAATCAGCACTACTATGTTTGTGGCTGCTTGGTTGAGGATTGCTCTCTTGGAAAGTGTGTTCTCAGGCTTGGTATTTCTGCTTTAGTCATTTAGTATCTGCAGCTCACAGAAATCTCCCTGTGAAGGGCAGCCCTTTGAAACTCGCTCAGGTAACATTAATTTTATTATATTATTTATTAAATTTATTGAACGTATATGCCACCCATCTCATGATCCAGCTTACAATACAATAATAATTCTCAGTGTTTGAATGTAATTTGTTATCCCTAAGCAGTAAACCTGGAGAAAAACCTCTTGTGGAAAGATTGCTTTTGAAGGGTTGGATATGAGTTAAAGGAATGAATGGATGGCAGGGTTTTGTATCTGGAAACATGGGAAAGGGAGGATGAAATTACTGCAGTAGCTCGGCTTGTGGACTAGGATGCTGTTCTTTTGAAGGTTGAGCTGTGAATATTGCTTAATATTAAGGGGCCACAAATCAGAACTCAGACCGTTCTTATATCCATCAACAGACAATACACGCAAAGTATAATTTGGAGAAACAGCTGACTGGGAACTCTAGGAACAGTATACCTAAAGTATTCCAGGTTGTGTATTTTAGGTTGTGCATCACTGGCTAGATACAGGGTAAGGCTGTTTCATACCCTTGTAACTTCCTATGAAAAACAGAAGGAAACCTTGAAAAAGCAGTTTTGTGCTGCATGAGCAGAAATAATACATAAATGTGCATCACTAAAAGGTTTTATCTGGAGTGGGTCTCTGATACCTCAGAAGTAGAGAGAGAAAACAAAGGTATTGGATGCAGGTTTCCCACCCCACCCCCCCAGATGAACTTGATGTAGGTGAGAAGTCACTAGAGACAAATATCTAAGTATATGCAGGAATAAGGTTAATGATTATTAGTGAAATAGAGGTACTTTGATGCAACATGAATAGCCAATTTCTGAAAATGGGACCTCCCATAAATACTGCATCCAGTTTTGGTTACCACACTATAAATGTTGAGACCCTAGAAAGAGTGCTGAGAAGAGCAACAAAGATGATTAGGGCACTGGAGGCTTAAACATGAAGGACGGTTGCAAGAACTGGGCATGGCTAGTCTAGTGAAGAGAAGGACCAGTGGTGACATGATAGTCTTCCAGTATTTGAGGGGCTGCCACAGAGAGGAGGGGGTCAACCTATTTTCCAAAGCAATTGAAGGCCAAACAAGGAACAATGGATGGAAACAGATCAAGGAGAGATTCAACCTAAAAATAAGGAGAAACTTTCTGACAGAACAATCAACCAATGGAATGGCTTGGCTTCAGAAGTTGTGGGAGCTTTATCACTGAAAACTTTCAAGAAGAGACTAGACAGCTATCTGTCAGAAATGGTATAGGGCAGTGTCGGTGAAACTTTTCAGCACCGAGTGCTGAAATGGGAGCGCATGCACACGCGCGTGCCAGAGACCAGAAGAGCAGCTGCCCAGTGCACATGTGCACGCTGGGAAGATGATCTTCTAGTTTCCGGTGCACAGGTACGCACCGGCCACCTGGTCTTCTGGTTTCTGGCGGGCATGCGCGTCGAAGACCAGCTGGTTGGTGTGCATGCGCGTACCAGAAACCAGAGCAGCCACCCAGTGCGCACGCGCACACTGGGAAGATAATCTTCCAGTTTCCAACATGTGTATGCACACGGGCCAGCTTATCTTTGTGCATGTATGCGCACTGGAAACCGGAAAATCATCTTCCCGGCACACGCATGTGCACCGGGCAGCTACTCTTCCAGTTTCCGGTGCTCTCATGCATGTGAAGACCAGCTGGCTGGTCTGCCCAAACCCAGAAGAGCAACAGGAGATGGCTCGCATGCCCAGAGAGATGGGTCTGCCTGCCACTTCTGGCACATGTTCGCCATCACTGGTATAGAGTCTCCTGCTTGAGCAAGGAGTTAGACTAGATGACCTACAAAGTCCCTTCCAACTGTTATTCTATTCTTCTCATAGAAGTAGAAACTACTTGCATCAATAAAGTGGGAAAGTTCCCTTGACCAAATAATATACACAAAATCTGCTTTGTGCTGATGGCCAGGGTCTCCTTTGGGGAAGTGGGAGAAGACTCTGGAGGAAATAAAAGAAGTACATCCTCACAGTGATCAAGCTGCAAATGTATTGGTTCAAATGGGCATTTTAATAGTTTTTGTTTTAAAATGTTTTATACTACCGTAGCAGGGGGAGGGGGCATGAATAAGAAGCTGCTTTCATAAGAAGCAAATGACAAAAAATTTTAATTTCTTCATCTTTATCCATCCCCCCCCTTTTTTTTTCTTCTTCAGGCAAGGCTCTGCCTTTTTCATGCTGCTCGGTCTGTTCTAGCCAACGGAATGAAGCTTCTAGGAATCACACCTGTAGATAAAATGTAATGGGGCAACTTCCTTGATGCTTTTTCTTTGTATCGCTTATGAAGATGATCTGATCTGATTTGGACTTTGTGGCCTTTCCAGAGTGGTGGGAATGTTCGGAAGCCCCTGCGACATGAATTTTTCTTCTCTACAATAAAGCCAGTTCCAGGTTTTATTGGTATTTGAATTAAATAGTTGTAATGCACCCACCATGTGTGGACCAGGCTGTAGGACTATGGCTTTGACCTGCTCTGAAAACCACTTGGAAATTTCAGCAGCTGTGCAATTGGCACCAAATAATGGTGCTTAAAAATTAAATCCCATTTTGTATTTTTGCAATCCAAAACTTTGTCATTAAGAGAATATTAGTGTGGGGTTTTTTTTTTTTCCTTTTTCTTCCTCATATGCACTTGGCTTAAAAGATGGGCATTTTTTTTTTTAATATATGCGGTATATTTACATAAAAGCTATCTTGCCATTATGAGTTACAGAAATCCTGTGGATGCAGTCCTTACCTGGTGCATCATCTGACTTTAAAACTTTTTAGACTTTCTTTTAAGAAATAAGGTGAAGCTGCTATGCTCCAAGGAAAATCACCAGCCTCTACTGGTAAAATTCTTTTTAAAAGCACCCTCTTTAAAAGCACCCTGTACAGTGGGCTACCTGTACATTTGCGCAGTAGGCCATGGTAATCTGATGTTTTATTAAGGAACACCTGTCAGCCCTGGAGGCCATCTTTTTCTTTGGATCTTCAGGGCTGCCACATTTACTGCTGTGAAAACTGGAAGGGGAGATTGCATGGAGTTGGGGAGATATCTAGCCATAACAACATGCCTTTCTTGAGAGTCAAGGACTTTTGGCCTGCACCTGAGTGGCATGACTGGGAAGAATCTCCAGTTGGGATGGTGCATTGATTGAGCCATGTGATGGACATGTGGGTGCAGGGGAAAGAACTTGAACTTTCTTTTGGGTGGGGAAAACCTGGAAGCTTTCATATTCAGGTTTTCCCAGATGTGCCAATATGATATCTCTAATAAAATGGAACTTTGGGGAACTTCTAGCCTTGGAGTCTTCTTTCATTGGGGGTGCTACTTGGAATACTGACAATGCCATGTTTTAAAACTAATTTATTTTTTAGCTTTTTGTTCAACCTACTTTTTTTTTTTAAATAAATAACTCAAGGCAGTGAACATACTTTCTCCTCCCATTTTCTTTTGGATACCAGCTAGGGGTAACAAGGCAAGCATATTCCAATATTGGGATGAAAGTTACAGTAGCCTAGCTACCCTAGTCAATGATGGTGGGTGGGTGGAGGTATCTATAGGATCACATAGCTCCTATTCCTCACTATAGAACGTCAAATCTTGTATACCTCTTGATCCTCAAAAAGACTGTGCCGTACAGCTTTTTGGTATTGGTTCAGAAGAGAAGGTCATTGCAAGGTAACCTTGACAGTGAGAACAATTAGTGGAACGGCTTAGTTGCGGGTGCTCCATCACTGGAGCTTTTAAGAGGAGACTGGACAGCCACTTGTCTGAAATAGTATTGGGTAGAGGTCCCTAACCTCTGGGTCGCTCCCTACTAGTGGGCTGTGAGCTGTTGCAACCGCGCAAGTATGTGCACATGTGCTCCATTTGCGTGAGCAGCAGTTGCATGTGCACGGCAGTTGCACAAATGGAGTTGCGCATGAGCGCTTGCCAGCTGCTTGCGTGGGACCATTCCCTTTTCCCCTGCCCCGCTGATCTGTAAAAGAGGCCTACATGGAGATGCCGGGTGAAATGTTTATGGAAAACCTTGATACTGCAATGGCTTAGGCCCAGGGTACTTGCAGGACCACCTCCTGCCTTCCTTCCACCGTCCTGTGCGTTCCCACAGGGCTGCCCTCCTCAGGGTGCCGTCGGCCAGACAATGTCGGCTGGCGACGCCCAGGGGTAGGGCATTCTCTGTGGGTGCACCAACCCTCTGGAACGGGTTACACACCGAGCTCCGGATAGCTCCCTATCTCCGCGCTTTCCGTCGTGGCCTGAAGATTTGGCTGTTCCAACAAGTCTGCTGAATCCGAGAATTGAGTTTTTAATATTGAATATTTTTAAATTTCTATGGGTTTTAATTTGGGGATTTTACCGGTTATTGTATATTTTAATTCTTGTTAGCCACCCTGAGTCCTTCGGGAGAAGGGCGGCATATAAATCTATGCAAATAAATAAATAAATACCAATCTCCCAAAAAGAATCTGATTGTGAAAAATGTACTGCGAAGCAGGGCTACCTCTATTCCAAGAAAAAATGTCCCTGTACTATTTCCACTGTAGAAATAAAGCATCCACTATCAAGTTTAGAATTGTACTTTTTCATACTACAATTCAGAAAAAAGTACAGAGGTGCAGAACAAATAAAAAGGTTTACCATGAAGTTTCTTCTCCTCTGTGGAGAGTAATTACTAATGACAGTAACTTCCACTTATTTTTTTCCCAGTAATCTCTGTAAATGGGCTTCTACACTTGGTTTCTCTGCACACATTCCCCTGTTCTGTTGCCCATTTTTCTTCCAAATGCCTGATAAATAACTACAGGTAGTCCTCGACTTACAGCCACAACCGAGTCTAAAATTTCCATTGCTAAGCAAGATTAAGTTATTAAGTTAGCTTTGCACCATTTTCCAACCTTCCTTGCCACAGCTGTTAAGTGAATCACTGCAATTGATTAGTTAATAACGTGGTTATTAAGTGAATCTGGCTTCCCCATTGACTACTTGTCAGAAGCTCACAAAAGCTCGTATTCCAAATTTTGTAGGCCACAGGATGCTGGAATGATTGTACGAAAAACAGTCATGTCACTTTTCTCAGTGACATTATAACTTCAAACAGTCATTAAACAAATGGTTGTAAATTGAGGACTATCGGTATTACAGCATTGGCAGGTGGTATTCAAAATCTATCTTCCATTTTGCTTTTTTTTTCTCTTTCAGAAGAGAACCTTTTGTCCGAAGGTTTTGTCTTAAGATTTTCCCTTCCCTCCACAAAAGTTGGGTGAGGCACTTTTACAACATTACAATGACTTCCTCCAAATTCTGGGCCAATTTAGAGTCAGACAGTCTAAAACAGAAAAAAATTATCCTTTGTTCATAACCAAATTGATAGTTACACTTGCTGGCTTTAAGATTAAAAATAATTTCTTGACATCTGATTTATCAGACTCATTCAAGCCTTAGTTTGATTGGTTCCCTCTGTAACAACTCCATTTACAGAACTCGTGCATTTTAATTTCTTAAAACCTCATTTTAGAAAACCTGCTAAAAGCTTTAAAAATGTTTACCTCTCAACAATTTCAGTATAAAAGTGAGTTGACAAAAATCAGTAAATATAAACCTAAATGATATTTAATCCATAGGGTTTGTTCTTTCTCTAAAACACACTAGCCTTACTGCACAAGGATGTATGTATGTATTTACCAGTTAATCCAACGCAGGAGTAAATGTATGTACAGTGCTCTATCCCCTTCCCTTTGACAATAGAAAATTCTTTGAAGAAATCACAGTATATTTTTTTCTTCCTTGTGGTTTTTCAAAAAGTAGTGATCCTGTTTACCGTTTTCAGTTTTAAAGCTCCAGTGACAACATTCTTCTATCTCACAACTGTCAGTGTGTTTTTCCTATTGCAACAATGATTTTTATCGTTAAAGCAGTGTAGCACTTGGCTGGATCCTCATGTCGGGTATCCATGGAGAAAAAGACACTCTCCTTTCAATATAATTTTATGTTGTTTCGGTCACAATTAAATCTGAATTACCCTTTCTTTGCAACCACAAGCATTTCTGGCAACAATGCCTACATAAAATGATACAACTCAGGAGTAAATTTCACGGCCATCTCCCTATTTATGTATAACTCTGCCTTCTATTCCTTCTTGTTCACACAAGGCATCTTCAACAGCAAAAGACCAAAGTTTATGAGGAAAAGTGAGATTCTACAGATTAGCAAAGAATCCAGTGTAGATTTTCATCCAATGAATAACTGACTTCATTTCCGGTCCCATCAGAAGCTTTCCATGAAGAATTGAAGGCTTTCTTTCAAAAAGAAAAATGGGGCTGGGGACAGGCATACAAATTGTCTCTTTTCCTTTGTATTGCCTTTTCTATTCTTCATGAAGACAGACGTCACACAATAGTAAGATTCCCTTTTGACATTTTTGTTTCTGCTGGCTGGATTTTTGTTGTATCTTGTCGAGGCAATCCATACAGATATATTGAAACACAGACAAGCAGTGCCCCCAGAGAGAAGGTTATAGCTGGAAGGGAAAAAGAAAATACACCGTTTAAAGTGAGGCTGATCACAGCCTCATCACTGAAAATAAAAAAAAAAAGTCTGGTTTGCAGGGTTAGATTATGAATTCTCCAAATGTTTCATTGGTTGTGTTTCACTGCTGGAAAGTAGTTTTGATATCTTGCTCCAATCTACTTCCATTTTACAGCTTCTTTGGGCGAGGCATTATATTAGTAAATACAGGGGTACATCAGTACTCAACTGTTTCAAATCTCATCAAAATTTGGTACTCAATGCATTTTAACGTAAAAAAGTTGTCCCGGTATTCATCATGTGTTTAGTACTTGACACACTGAAAAAGGAAGTGGAGGACAGATGCAGAGAGTGGACAGGAAGTAAACCATGCTGGGAAGGTCCCTGAAAAAGGAAGTGGGGGATAGCCACGGAGGGCAGACAGGAAATCAGCGATGCTGGGAGGGTCGCTGCCATAGGAAAAGGAACAGATAGGAAGTCCTTCCCGGCTGAAACAAAGGGTCATGTGGTAAGTCACACGGTTTGTTTACTATTCATCCTTTCATGGCACCTCCCAGAACAATTAAAGTCAAGTACCAAGGTACCACTGTAAATTTTAAACTTTAAATTCTAATTTTTAAATTTTGATAGTCTATTTATATTGTATTTATATATACGTAGTTTTAT
>JANHFM010006048.1:0-11451 GCA_032468115.1 Grayia smithii | reverse complement strand
TTTACAGTATCCTTCCCCTGCCCCACCTACCAAGCCCCGCCCACCAAGCCCCACCCACAGAACCGGTAGTAAAAAATTTTGAAACCCACCCCTGAACTCAGTCATTCATATGTATCCACCTATTTGTCTATTAAGTAGTATTACAGCAGGTGACATGACCCCACATCTTTTAGATAAGTTAAATTGCCCTTCCCATCATTCCCAGCAAGTCTGGGCCCCAACATGCCTGCAAAGTTATCTCCTTCATGAAACATTTTTTTTTTCATCCAGAACAGATGCCTAATAGAAGTTTGAATATCTGAATGTCTTTTGTCATAGGGTTTGCTTCAGTAGAATGAATTAAGTTTATTCTGTTCCCCTTTTATTTTCTTATATTAGAGAAATATTGCTGCAGAGTGTGGTTCAAACCTCTTCCTGGGAGTGACAATGTAATGAACTTATTCTTATACTTATGTGGAGCATCCAACTGGAAGTCAAAAATTAGCAGACCATTTAGGGAGCATTCTACAGATATGTTTGGATTCAGATGACAATTCCCAGAATTCCTAGGCAACAACATGGCCATTGCCAGTCAACATATGTAAAAAGCCTGGGGAGGATAGCATAATCTAAGACCTAAACCACACCTTCTTACTTAAACAGAATGTGACATTTATCTGTGTAAATGCAATTCATATACATTACTTGTTTGCAAATAGGAAAGAATGAAAATGAAGACAATCTGCATTAGTACCAAAGATTCAATGAGCCATCTGTGTTTTATGTCAATATTTAACTCACAGCACATCCTCTGCTCTACTAGCAGTTATTGTTGTGGCAACAGCTTTTATAATGAATTCTTACTGAAGAAAACAAAAAGGATGTTAGTAGCATTCAGCTCTCTTATAAATTCATATAAATCAACAAATCCCATCATGGCCAGGTTCTACAGCTCAACACTGATTTGGGTCAAAGGTGGAAGTCCAATACATTTGAAATTCTGGGCTTAGAAAATGTAGAACTACACCACCTTCGGTATGACCTAAGTGTAGCTCATAAAATTATCTGCTACAACGTCCTACCTGTCAATGACTACTTCAGCTTCAACCATGACAATATAGGAGCACACAATAGATACAAACTTAAAATGAACCGTTCCACACTCAATTGCAGAAAATATGACTTCAGCAACAGAGTGGTCAATGCCTGGAATGCACTACCTGACTTTGTGGTTTCATCCCAACCCCCCCCCCCCCCAAATTTTAACCTAAGACTGTCTACTATTGACCTCGCACCATTCTTAAGGGGTCAGTAAGGGGCGTGCATAAGAGTACTAGCATGCCTATCATCGCTGTTTTAATGTTCCCTTTATTTGTATTCATTTTATGTGTTCAATATTATCTAATACATACTTGACAAATAAATTAATAATAATAATTTGAGGGACATCAAGTTGGGGAAAAAATAGATGAGAACAAGCTGAATTTATCAACATGAGCCACTGACTGACCTGTTAAAATTGTGCGTTGTGTCTGTATCCTGAGTCACAAGTATTTTTCATAAAATGCAGTAGAAGTGAATGTTTACATCCTGAAATTTAATATCTTATCAAAATTAAAACATTGCTATTTCTGTGTTTACCGACTGTTGAAAGAAGTATTGAATTCAATTGCTTGGCTTGCTTTGGTAAATAAAGGTGGAAACAAATGAGTCACTAATTAAATAATACTGAACAAAAAGATAAAGATCACTTTAAATATCACAGTAGACAAACAGTGTTTTGTTCCATTCATTTTCGTGTAGTTTTGATGCATTTTCATATATGCTTATATTGACATACAGTATTCAGAGAGTTACGTTAGTTATTTAAATCAACAAATATTAAAAACATAGTTCAGACAAATGATCCAGCTAGAAGGCAGAAAGTGCACCACAAAGCCAGAACTATTACTCAGAACAGAGTTAGGCTTCTGTCAGACAGTTAAAAATATAAATGACAGAAATACAGGTAGTTCTCAACTTACAGCAGTTCATTTAGTGACTGTTTAAAGTTACAACGGCACTGAAAAAAGTGACTTATGACCATTTTTCACATTCATGATCGTTGCAGCATCCCCACGGTCACGTAATCAAAATTTAGGTGCTTGGCAACTGACTCGTATTTATGACGGTTGCAGTATCCTGGTGTCATGTGATCACCTTTTGCGACTTTCTGACAAGCGAAGTCAATGGGGAAGCCAGCTTCACTTAACAGTCGTGTTACTAACTTAACAACTGCAGTGATTCACTTAACAACTGTGGCAAGAAAGGTTCTAAAATGAGGTAAAACTCACTTAAAATTGTCTCACTTAACAACAAAAATTTTGGCCTCAAATGTGGTCATTAAGTTGAGGTCTACCTGCATGTTATGTAGTTTACATCCCATATTGATGCTTTGAGATACACATTGTTTGGATAGTCTCTAGCCATAAGGCTGACCCCAAACTTTAAAATCACCCATTGTACTAAAACCATATTGTGTATTAGTTTTTGTTACAAGAAAACACTTGTGTATAAATTATTATCTGTTGTTTAGTATAATGCGTGAATCAGCTAGTCGTGGCTTATTTAACAAACCATGCATTTACTGGCCCCTAGAAACCTACTGATTACTAGTGACACTAACTATAGAGATAGTGAAGGACTCTGCATTTTTATCACCTGTTCTTGCCTAAAAGACTTACTTTTCATGTGTTGCATGTCTCTTATTGGTTAGATTGGTATTTTTTTCAGGGTTTCCATCACTTCTGCTCTCAGGTTATTTATTTTTCATCACTGGAGGGTTTCAAGAAAAGACTGGGTCTCCTGCTTGAGCAGGGGGTTAGACTAGATGACCTACAAGGTCCCTTCCAACTCTGTTATTCTGTATTAAGTGGACGATTCCAACACTTATGTGATACAAAATAGATGTAATACAATTAAGCAAGTTAGAATATGGCATTGCAGAATGAAAACTTTTTTATTTGAAAATTGAACATGATAAAGGTATCACAACATTGTTCCTCACTATGGATTTTTTTTATAGAATTAAAACAAAACACAGGAGGTTAGCAGCCGAATCACCTGCTACATTATATTGCAGAGCTAGATTTGGATCCTGCCTGTCTTCCAACAAGTTCAGAATATTTTGGTCAACTTTTATCTCTTATGTACCTTTGTGAGGTATTTCTGTCTGCACTGGCTCCTCTTCACCAAAAGAGGTCATTATTCACTGAGAATAGGTCAATAAGTCCACGTCTGGCAGTAGTTGTCTCTCAACTACTCTTTACCTCAGGTATTTCCAGGCTAGATGTCAGTTCTGGTCCATATTAATATTATTTCAAAAATAAAAGAAAACAACAGATGAGGAACTACTTAACTGGTGGCCAAGAGAAGACAGGCTAGGTTTCTCTTTTGAATAATATATTGGAAGAAATGGTCAGGTTACACCTATGTGGATTGCACTGCCTAGGAAACCACCTGACTCCATTTTCAGGGCTTGTGACTTTCTGGGAAATGAAATATTAATTTTTAATGCTCCTGAATTTTGCTGTGCTGACAACCCTTTGCCAGTCTGAAGGTAAGTATGTTTTCTAGTGATCTTAAGGAATATGTAGATGTGTTTTTCTAAAATGGGATGTAAATAATAGAATGCCATATTTGTGGTTAGCTTGGTGGCATGTAATTGTGCTAAGCTTGGTGGCAAAACAGCTTAGAATCTAAGTGAATAAACAACAAAAATATTGTTCAGTTGATATGAGCTGGTTGTTTATTATAGAGTTGAGATTCTAAATAACTTTGACTTTGTGTCTTTCCTCCCTCTCCCCCTTTTACTTTATTATAAAAATATTCCAGTGGTTCTTTAAAAATTCATTTTAGCATTGGTTGAAATTGCATATTAATATTTGTTGTCCTGTAGTCTTGGAGAGCCTTTTAAATCTCTCTAAAAGACTCTTTCCAACAAATAAAGCAGATTTCAGGCAGAGTTGGCGCTTCAAAAACAATCTCATATGGAGGGCACTGAAGTATCAAATTGTATGGTGATCAAGGCATGAGTTATTGTTGGTCTGAGTAGGGCCATAATTGATTTATCAGCTGGGCAAAGATCTTTTTAGTCATGACCTCAATCTGGTGCTCAAGCAGGACCCATGCAAGACCTCCCAAGTTACAGATTGGGGGACCACACCCCATAGTGAGAAATCACAAGATAGCACCACAGGCTATTCCTGGCTGAAGAATAGCTCCATTTTGCTTGAGTTTATGCTGAGCTTTTTTTCTTCGCATCCCTTACAATTTCCAGGAGTCAGCTCAAGACTTCTATAATATCTTCAACCTGGCCTGTGTGGTGATGAACAATTGAATATAATCAGCGTGTTGATGTCCCCTCACCTCAAACGAACAGGTTTTCCAACTGTAAATGTTGAATAACACTGAGGAAAGGGCCAAATTGGGTGGTACTCCACACTAGAAAAACAAAGGCTTGATTTTTCCTCTCCCATAACTATCAATTGGAACCATTTGCTCTGGGGTGAAGCTAATGCAAGACAATGTCCCAACTCTCAACCCCTCTAGATGTGAGAGACTGTGGGAAAGGGAATGGTGAAGTTCAGTGGTACAAGAAGAGGTAGCTCAGTCCAGAAGTGAAGGAAGGAAGCATTTCAAAGAGACTCTGGTTAAATTGGTTTGCAGTAAGATTTCCTGTACACTTGCTTTTACAGCTTTAAAGATTTATGTTTTTACTCTAATTGGCATTAAAGATCCCTTCCTGGAATCCGCATGGAATCTTGCTTCTTTACTTTGCCAGCTATATGGGGCTTGACACAAGGTGGTCCAGAAGAACACCATGATTAAATGAGCAAGGCTAAGAGGCCTCATAGGAGCAGGAAGTCACACCTCTCCCATCAAATTCTCAGCAGTGGTCATTCACCAGGGCAACAAGTCCTGGTTCTGTCCCAATAGCAATTGCACTTAGTTATATACCTTTTGATGGTATTTTACAGCACTTTCTAAATGGTTTACAAAGTCAGCATATTGCCTCCAACAATCTGGGTCCTCATTTTATCGACCTTGGAAGGATGGAAGACTGAGTCAGCCTATAAGCCCTCAACTATGAAAGGAGCCCATTACTATAATATCTCAAAGGTTTTAAGCAATGATACAATCATGTAGCTTGATTCCTTTCTGCCCTTATTTTTTTTAAAAAGAGTTGGATTTGGAAGATTTGGAAAGTACTTCAAAAACTCATCATCTTTCCCCTGAAGCTTGGAAGTTATTTCTACTAATTCTGTTGACAGAAGTTAGAACATCAACATGGTGGTTGGTTGAATAGCACCTGACATCTTTAAACTCTTGCATCTTGAACCATTCTCACTATTCAGAGGCTTGACATGACTCTTATTTATGTAATTTTTATCTAATGTAAATTTTACAGGTAGTTCTTGTTTACTGCAATTGGGACCAGCAACTCATTCAAGTGAAGTATCCGCTAAGTGAAATGATGACTATGCTTACAATCTTACTTCAGCTTTACTTTGCTTTTCAGACCTGTAAAATTTATAAATTTGAGGATTGCTTTCAAAATTACTTTTTCAAGACTGTCATATCTGTGAACGGTCATTATATAAGACAATTGCTAAACAAGGTTTGCCTGTATCTCCACCTGCTTTATCTAAACACATGGCCACACATATTTAGCCATTTAAAATTGTTATTTAAGATAATGCACTTAAATCTTTTTTTAAAAAAAGGATTACAATTTATCAGTTGCATTTTATATCAGCAAAATACAAGAGGAAAAACGCATCTTTTTATTATCGGTTGATGCAAGGAGAGAGCATTGTAAATGAGAGATAGTGCTATTAAATGAGAGAACAGCACCCTCTAGTAGCAAAAGAGCAGAATTAAAATTAATTCTGAATTAATTTTAAATAAAATTAATTAAAACAGAATTAAAATTAAATAAAATTAAATTTTAAATTCCCTTGAGGCAAATTTCTCAAGGGAAAAAACATACCCAGTTGCCTTTGGAAAGAATTGAGCAACCTTTGAGCAGAATTAAAAGTTGGTCTCTGGCAACCATCTAACTTATTTCCCTCAAATACCTCTTGCTATTTAAACAGTGGCATTTCACCTAGTGCACACTTCCCTTGATTTTCTGTAACCTTTACATCCAGGAATCATTGCATACCCGATTCTGCCTGTTTCATAGGTTACTGTTATACACACAGCATCTAGATCTTGTTTTGTACACAACCAAATTCTTTAATTCTCCCATCTTGGCGCAAGAGATTCTAGTACTTGAAATTCCTATATACCATTTTGTTTTTTAAATGCTGTTGAAAAATCTACCTCGTTAACCTAATTCCCACACTGACTATATTCCTTATATTCTGGATCTACCTCCTATATATATTATTTGCTTAAAGAAGACGTGTTCATACTACATTCTTTGTTTTGTTACAGTTCCTTGACCTTCTTGAAGGAGAAACTATGAGTTGGGGATTCCTGCGAGATATTCTAAGTGGTGTAAATAAGTACTCAACAGAAATCGGCAGAGTCTGGTTGGCTATTGTGTTTATATTTCGCCTTCTTGTCTATGTTGTAGCTGCCGAACATGTCTGGAAAGATGAACAGAAGGAGTTTGAGTGTAACATCAGACAACCTGGCTGTGAAAATGTCTGCTTTGATCATTTCTTCCCAATTTCCCAAGTTAGGCTTTGGGCCTTGCAACTGATCATGGTTTCTACGCCATCACTTCTAGTTGTTCTCCATGTCGCTTATCGAGAAAGCAGGGAAAAGAGACACCAAACAAAGCTGTATAAGAACCTGAAAAGTATTGATGGGGGATTGCTCTGCACCTATCTCATCAGCCTCCTTTCCAAAACGGGATTTGAAATAGGTTTCCTCTATTTGTTTTACAAGATGTATGGAGGATTTGATGTACCCCGCCTTGTGCAATGTGACACAAGTCCTTGTCCTAACACAGTTGATTGCTACATATCCAAGCCTACTGAGAAGAAGATTTTCCTTTACATTGTGGTGGTGACATCCTGTTTGTGCATAGCCTTAAATATAATTGAATTCAGCTATTTGATTTTCAAATATTCGGTCAAATGCTGCTTCAGGAATCACATCAAGAAAGTCCGAAACTCCAAAAATGAACATAAAAAAACAAATTCTATGTCTCACAATGGTACCACGGTGTCTGTTGACCAAGATTCACCCAGTATCCAAGGAGATGAAAAATATTTGGGTCACTTCCAACTATAACAAATAAAATAGCACTCAATTTATTTTGCTAATTTTAACAATAGAGCAGGGGTGTCAATTTCGTGTCGTCACGGAGTCATCACATGACATATTGTGACTTTCCTCCCATTAAACTGGGCATGGGCGTGGCCAGTGCGTGATGCATCCGGCCTGCAGGCCATGAGTTTGACACCTCTGCAATAGAGCTTCAGATAATAAGGGTCTGATTATTTTAACTCCATATTTAGTTTTTCCACATATGTGTAAGGTTCATGAAATTTGCATCTCTTGGAATCTCCTTCTAAGGCAGGGGTATCAAACTCGCAGCCTGCAGGCTGGATGTATCACACACTGGCCACACCCAGGCCTGGTTTAGTGAAGGGGGAAAAAGTTGCAATACCTCATGAGATGCCACTGTGACAACACGAGTTTGACACCCCTGTTCTAAGGGATTCATAAGCATTGATGTTTCTGATACAGATAATGCTAACTGTTGACATTTTGGTGCAGTTCTTTCAAAACATCTATTTTCATTCTTGATTTTTTTTTTCAACCAAAGGGATAGTAATTTAACTTTACCCATTCTGGCAACTACCAGAAATCCAAGCTGACAAGGCCAAAAGGAATCACTGGAAACCTAGGAATTGCAGGAAAATTGCTGTATTCTATTAAGAGAAATCTCTTTTAGGTCATTATGTCATGAAAAAATGTTTCTAATGATGGGAACCTTATTTTTTCACCCTTTTTTCACCAACATGCAACATTTTAGTTTGTTTAAAGACATTTGATTGTATTAGTTTTCACTTAGCTTTCCTGCTGCAGTTATTTATTTATTCTGTGTATAATTTTAAAGTACTATATAAAATGTGTGTGCCTTCTTTCCTGTCATCTGTTCTTGTAAGTTCCTCCCCCTATCTTGGCTTTACTGGTGGTCTCTGTGTATAATTTATTTATTTGTTAGATTTAAAGGCCACCCAATTTCAATGTGACTTTGGGTTTACATTTAAAAGAATAGAAAAACAAAAATAAACTGCTCATATATGTCCAAACAAGTTATATAAAACCATACCAGACAGGAATTCAGCAGTCACTCTATCCCACCAAGGACCAGGAAAAACAGCCAAATTCTAAAAGATTTACAGAATGTGAAGATGGATGCCACATAGATCTCATATGTACCATATGGTGTTCCAGTGGGCAAATGCCAGAACTTAAAAGGCATTTTTTTGGGTCTCAATAGATGGCAATGTTTAATTGGTAGGTGAAACACATAAATTCTGCCCACTCTTAATGGACAGGCATAAACCTGCTTTTGTAGGTGATAAGCAGCATCTTGAATTGTACTCAGACATTTATTGGCAACTAGTGCAGCTTGCAGGATAGTGATACCAAGCAGGAAGGCTGAGGCAGGCCAATCATTGCTTGTTCTACTGAGTTCTGGACTAGCTAACTTCCATGTGGTCTTTAAGAGCAATCTCACGTACAGCATAATACAGTAGTCCAGCTATGAGGCTATTAGTCTGGAGACCCTCCTGATTCAAGAATGGATGCAATTACTATCAAATCATACCAGTGTATGAAGGATAAAGATGTGATGAGGGCCTAGACACATTATACTGGAAAAGTATTCTTAGTAGTTCAACAACATCTGGAAGGGACATTCCCTCTTCCAAGCATTAAAGGGATTCAGTTAAAATCCTGATCTTATGTCCTTACTAGGAAGACTATTTGGTGATTTCAAGGATACGGGGTTTGACAATTGTGCTTGCCAAGTTGTCTTTTTTTGCTGACTTTCCAATATCACCTGGAGCCCTGGGCTTTCCTGATGGTTTCCTCCAAGTCCTAATGAATTCTGACCCATGTAACTTTTTAAGATCTGCCATAATTGACAAAGTGCTGCCAATTATAACACCATAACATTAATTTATTACAGGTTTTAGTATATGGCAGCTTTGTACTGCTTATGTCAGAATGAGCATGCTAGAATTCTAATTAGTATTATAATTCTCACATGCACTGGGGTGTTCAAAAGAAGGGTAGGGCATTTCAGCAATTGCCATTAACAGCACTCTGCAGTTTGACATGATCTAAAGCACGTTACTATGGAATATCAAGCTGAGCTGGAAGTAAATGACATATCCAAGGACATATCAACGAATGGTGGGAAAAACAGTTCTTCTAATGCTATGATAAATGTCAAGGACCAGAAGAAAAGATTACTTTTTCAAGACTGTTCTGGCTAAAACATTAAATTCAATTTCATTGTTGTTATATAAGGCAGAAATTCAAAGTTCTTATGACGTGTCCTTCACAGAAATTAATCTAAGACATACAGAGCTGTAATTAGTTAAACAACCTGTTAATGCTAGGTTTTCCCATTTTTTTGAGTTGCATTAAGTTTGCTACATTAAAATCAATTTAATGTTTTGTTGGAACAAATATTACATGTTAAACACAGTGTATTTTTATGCCAGAAGTGTTGTATCTAGCTGTGGAACAAATCAACATCACTAGATTTCCCTCCTCTTCCCTCAAACAGCCTTGGAATTACTTCAGTGATTGAAGTAGTTAATGAATTGACTCCTTCCTTCCTTCCCTTGCAGTTCATTTAAATAATGAACTCTCAACATTTGAGGCTGCATAACATGGAATTAGCCTAAAATTTCAAACCTTGCCCTTCACTGCAATTCTGCAGGATACTGCACCCACTATTTAAAGCAGGGGTGTCAAACTGGTGGCCTGCAGGCCAGATGCATCATGCGCAAGCCACACCCACCCAAGCTCTGTGAAGGGGAAAATGTCACAAAACATCATGTGACGGCAACATGATGCAGCAAGTTTGACACTCATTATTTAAAGGAACACATAATTCCCCAGGGATAAAAGATTTTTTGAGGAAGAGCAGGGTTGTAGAAATAAAATTAAAAAACCCATGGGGAATAATCATTCTGTGCACAGAAGCCTTGGATACAACCCAAACTCACATATCTCATGTATTAAAAGAAGTATTCCTAAACTACTTCCTCCTCAATCCCCCCTTAAAATTTTGTTATGTGGCAACTGGGGTCAATGTGCCATCTAAGAAGCTTGAATGGGTTTAGAAGCTATAATTATCTAATCAACTAATTAGGTCTCCCAGCCACCCAACTTCCTGTGAAAGTAGTTAAACTTGAAGAGAATTGTTAGGCTTTGCTAACCAGACTAAATCTGCATCATTGACTATTGCATTTCCCCCATCATCTTTAAGTCCATTAATGGCTAAATACTTAACCCTATCTTATACAAAAAGGAAAAACAAATCAAGGCAGGGCTGTTTTCGTTCTCATATTTTCCATTGTCAGAAATCAGCTGCCATTTCTCCTCTCTTCACAATTCATTCATTCTTTCCCCATCAACTCTACATTCCATTATAGTATTTAAGTAGCGCACAGTATTATTGCTAGAGTTATTGCCCTGTCATTTTTTTTGTTTGAAAGTTATTATAAATCTTTATTATAAATCTAGTGAGGTATGAGTTTTAACTTTAAAGTGAAAGAGCCATTTGAAACTGCTTTGCAAGGCAAAGGATCCTCCTCTCCTATATATATGTAACTGTAGTATTCTGCAGTTAGTTGAACTCAATTACTAGGGTACACTCTGATTTTATCCTCATCTCAAAAAGGCTGTAATTCTCAGATCATACACCTAAATAAACTTATGCTTACATTATCCATTTGCAGGTCTAAGACTAGTTCTAAGTAATTACTTTAGCCTTTAACTTGTGCCAGTTTTTAATACCTCAAATGCAGCTTGATGTGGCATTTTGGAGACCTGGGGTTTTTTTTTAGCTCTTTTATTTCCAAAAAAAAACCTCTTAAAAAGCTTATTATTTATTTATTTATTTTTTAAAAAGCTTTTATTTATTAAAAAAACTTGGGTTTTTTTTTAGCTCTTTTATTGGTTCCCATATTTTGACATCTTTCTAGTGGATCTAATAAAATTGTTTTGTGTGGTTTTCTCAATCAATAGCTACTCCACTCTGCACATCTTGTGTGCTCATTATTACAACGTGGCTACAGACACAGCTCTGGAACTCTAGCTGGAGGACAGAAGCTGGGAAAGTAAAAGGTACACAAAGTATCCTTTCTGCATCTCCACACTTCGGAGTTATTTTTCTCTGTGCTTTCCGGATGCCACTCTTGGGCTCAGTGTCTGTCTGACCTCCCA
>JANHFM010006046.1:386099-411066 GCA_032468115.1 Grayia smithii | reverse complement strand
TTCTTGGCTTTGACATTTTTCTGCAAGAAAGAACAATATTGTGTCCTTTATAACAATGCAGAGCACTGCACAGAAGAAGACATTAGAAAGAAACTTACAGGAATAACCCACCTTAACTCTCTTTGAAGAAGAAAAGAAGGAAGGAAGAAAAAAGGAAGAAAAGAAGGAAGAAAAGAAGGAAGAAAAGGAAGGAAGGAAGAAAAGAAGAAGAAAAAAACTTCACAGCTTAAGGCTTGGGGACTTCAAGCCCCAGAATTCCTCCTCCTGTTATGTGCTTACCTCAAGTAGCTCAGGCGGCTCCTCAGGCAGCAATGGTGATGGGGGTGCAGTTTTGGAGATGGCTGCTTGCGGCGGTGATGGCAGGTACGGTAAGCAGCAGCGGTGGTGATGGGGGTGCAGTTTGGAAGCTTGCTTTTGAGCGGCGGCAGCAGAGCCAGTGGTGGCGATGGGGGTGCGATTTGGAAACTTGCTTCCAAGCAGTGGCTGCAGAGATGGCGGTGGCGATGGGGGTGTGATTTGGAAGCTTGCTTCCGAGCGGCGGCTGCAGAGACGGCGGTGGTGATGGGGGTGCGATTTGGAAGCTTGCTTCCGAGCGGCAGCTGAAGAGACGGTGGTGATGGGGGGGGCGCTTTTGAAGGTGGCTGCTTGCGGCTGGCTAGCAGGTCACGAGCAGGTCAGGTGGTGAGGGAAAATTCTCCTCAATTTATAGCAAATGGTTCCCAGAACCGTTTGCTATTCCCCTTGCTGATTGGCGGCTGGATCCAAAATACCCCCAATCAGCTGTCTGTTGTTGCTGCCATTGCTGCTGTTGCCACCGCTGCCATCACAGCAACTGCCCCCCCTCACCCCACCAAATATATACCGGTACATTCGGTGTATAAGACGCACCCAGATTTTAACCCCCTTTTTGGGGGTAAAAAGGTGCGTCTTATACTCTGAAAAATACGGTATACCATCTATTGCACGTCTCATAATACACTGGTTCCTCTCCATCTCTTAATTCCATCATTAATTTGTCCATTTCTGCACATTCTAGCACCCTTTTTATAATCATTGCATTTGATGGAGTGTGTTCTTGCTTCCAATTTTGGGCAAATGTAATTCTGGCTGCGGTGATTATATGGAGCATGATGTATTGAATTTCTTTCCTTATATTTCCTTTTTTTTTTTTTTAAAAAAACGACAAGACATAACAAACACAAACACAAAATGTATACTCTTTTTTTAACAGCAATCTCGTAATGATAATCTTCTATTATTTACATTTTCCCCCTTGTTCTTCTTTAGATATATTTGTCCTTCGTGTCTTATTTCCGTTTGTCTTCCTTCATATATATTATTTGTTACTATACATTATTTTACATACATTTTGCAACTTCTGACCTTTCCCCATGTATTCTCGTTTGCTATTTCTAATCTCCAGCCAATCATACTACTTATTCCATATTACCATATTTTTCAGAGTGTAAGACGCACCTTAGTTTTTGGGGAGGAAAGTAAGAAAAAAGCTGACTGGGAGTCAATCTGCCTCCTGGAATACCCCCAATCAGCTGTTCCCAGAGGTGAATTTTAGCAGTAGGTTCCATGGTTAGGAGCTCTGTGACTTGCTTTTGTTTTCTGCCTCTGAAACTTCTGAAATTCTGTTTCAGGAAAAACTTTTTTTTTTCTGCCTCTAAAAGCCTCCCAAATAGAGCTTCAGAAAAAAAACCCTTTTCTGAGGCTTTTATTCTGAAGCTTTGTATGGAGACTCCTTTTCTGAAGCTTCTTCCCAGAGAAGGCTTTTTTGCTGAAAAAGAAATCTGTCTCTGCCTCCCTCGGTGCAGCAAACAGCCTGCTTTACTTTCATTTTCGTTTTCAGCATAGCTTGAAGATTAGCACAAGAAAAAAAAACTCCCAGCATTTTATTTCCTTGCTGCAAACAGCAGAGGCCCACGGAACAAGCAATGGTAATTGCTACAACCTGGAACAGCTGATGGTTAGGACAATTAACATGCTAATTAGGCCAATCCAACTCTGTGGAAGCTAAACCAGCTGTTTCTGCTTGTCTAAGGAGGTAAATTGAGGCCAAAGGGTGGGGACCAGGTGAGGCTACATTCGATGTATAAGACGCACCTTACTTTTCACTCCCTTTTAGGGAGGAAAAAGATGCGTCTTATACTCCAAAAAATACGGTAACAAGGTTTTTTTGAGGAAGAGGAAGATTATCAATATTCACCTGAAAAAATCCTGTTCTTGCAGAGAACATCACTTTTCTGGTGTTTGAAAAGAAAAATTGTGACTAATATTGTCCATCGTTACCAATGTATCTTAATGTGTTTTCCTACTTAGGTTTTATGATGATAGTAATGATTCTTTCATGGTGAATGCTTTCACAGTTTTGTTTGAAATTTGTGTTTCTTATATAATTACTAGATATTCCAGTAACTATATTTGTTTAATACAGTGAATTGAAAGAACAGAAGAAAAATATTCCTAATAGAAATAAACAAAAATGGGGACCAAGTTTTTGAAATATCTAGAAGCTTCTTTATGCTAAATTATAATAAAAAGGGTTGTTTATTTATCCTGGGTTGTTTATTTAAATTTCTTTCTCTATGTTTATAATGAAAGGTTTAAACTGCAAATGGAGACTGCAATTATATTCTGATTACCCATTAAAAGAAATAAAACTTACATAATCTAGTTCTACTGTAGGCTGTTTCTGATTCATTTGCTTATAAGGATCCTGGCACTGGAATATAGCATGGAGGTCTTTGCCAGTAACTTTTGAATTGCTACTCTGAATTTTATAAAAGAAATGAAGAGTTGCCTTCTTTGACAAGTCTGAATAAAGTACATTTGTTGGCATATCACCTATGTTACTAACATTTGATTGAAATAGATCATATACTTGTCCAAAAATGGCTTTAAAAGTTGAATCACCCAAGCAATGTTTGTGTCAGTTTGAAATAAGCTTAAATTATAGAGTGGATAAAATCATAAATGCCAAGTTTATAATAATTTCATTTTCATAAGGAATAGAAATGTAAGACATTTTAACTTTTTTATGGTTTTTGGAAACTACCTTAACTAAAGTTATATTGATGCACCCATTAAAAGGCTTAAAAAGAGCCAAGTACTAAGAAGTAAATAATGCCATTTTGTTAATTAAAAAGACAACATTATTTGCAATAATTTAGGGTTTTATTTTTGAGTTTATAATGTGCAGTGTTTCATACTTTAATAAAGTATCAGACTATATTTCAATGCCGATCTACTGAAAAAGAGTAATTCAATATTATGTGAGTGTCATACAAAGTCATAAAGCAGAAGATGGACTTTTGGCTGGTGACTATTGATCATACAATTGAAAATTCTAAGATCACGTTGATATTCAAATAAACACCTGGATTTAGGTAAGGATAAATGGTAAGATATGACACTGTAATAGGCATAAAGAGGAAAATACATAAGAGATTACAAGGCAACTCTCTAAGCCATGTAATTTTCAAACTTGGCAACTTTAAGATGTGTGGACTTGAATTCTGGCTGGGGAATTCTGGGAATTGAGGTCCACACATTTTAAAGTTGCCAGGTACAAAAAGCATTGCTCTAAGCCATTCAGCAAAGAAAAAAAAAGGGGGAATATTTGCTCCTTTCTTGATTGTGTCAGAATTGCTGCTATGAATTGATGGTTGAAACTAAAGTGTATTTCTGACACCACAAAAACTAAAAAAGGACAACTGAAGGAAATCCTTTGCCCAGTCTAGTGGTTTTTAAGATATCCAGAAGCATCTTGCTTTGAGAAGATCAGATTCCTTACTACTTTATCAACTTTTAACTAGAGATTTCTTTAAAACTGGAACTGGCTAATGCTGCTTGGAGAAGACATCTCTGTGGCTGATTTTAACATGGTAAGAAACCCAGCAAAGTTTTTTTGCTATCATTGAAATTTGTTTGTTTCAGTTTCCAATGGAAAATTTCTATTGGAGTTCTAGTTTCCCTGCTGTAACCCAATTCTACCTACCCACCCATCTTTTATAAAAGGAGATGATAGATGTAAATCCTTGGAGCTGTAAACTGAGCATTAGCCTAAAGGAGAAAGAAAGGAGCTCTGTCTAAATCAGGAGTCGGCAACCTTAAACACTCAAAGAGACACTTGGACCCGTTTCCTATAGAAAAAAAAAACCTGGGAGCCACAAAACCTGGGTGGGCGTGGCCAACTTGATGACACTCACTGCCACCCAGTCACATGACCCACTAGCCAAGCCTACTCAGCCACAAAACCATTCTCTGTCTCTTTCGCCCTCTCCCTATCTCCCCCTCTCTCCCCCCGTCTCTCATCTCCTCTCTATGTATCACTCTGTATGTCTATGTCTCTCTTTCTCTGTATGCGTGTGTGTGTGTGTCTCTCCCCCTCCCTTCGGGCAACCGTCCTCCTCTCGTAACTCCCTGGCCAGGACCAAAGCACAGCAAAGGTGTGCATAGGGTGGGCAGCCACTCGCTTAAGGAGGGTCTTAACAGGATGTGGCTTCTCTCCTGCACTAATGCTCCGGCTGTTGCCTTGCCGTCTCATCGCCCACCTCTAGCAGCTTTTTGGCTGAGCGCAGAGGGAGAGAGAGGTAACACGCATGTGTCTTTCCTGAGGGAGTAGCTTTAACTCTATTGAGGCAATTGAAATGTGGATGTATAATAGTTGCATATTAGGAAGTCATGTGAATTGGCAAAGCAATATGTTAATCTCTCTCTTATACAACATAAAGAGTAATTACCTTGGGGATTTCTATTGCCATTTCAAAGTGAGGAGTTTCCATTCCTGTCCCACCACTGATTGGCCCCTCTTATTTCTTCTTTGGACTCCAGCCCGAAGCGGCAGGAAGCAAAGGCTTCCTTACATGCAAATGTGGCGGGAAGGCAGGTACAGGGCAGCTTCGCTTCTGTACTCTTCTCCCCCTTCCTCCTCTCAGGATGCCCAGGCCAGCTGTGGCTGAGCCAGGAGTATGCATGTGCACGAGGAGACCCTCCTTAAGCAAGCTGCTGCCCACCCTGCGTGTGCCTTTTCTGAGCTTTGGCGCTCGCTTGAGGAGGGTCTCCCCACATGTGCGCACACTCCTGGCTCAGCCACAGCCAGCCAGGGGGTTACGAGAGGAGGAGGGGGAGGAGAGTGCAGGAGTGAAGCTGCCCCGTACCTGCCTTCGCGCCACATTTGCACATAAGGCAGCCTTTGCTTTCTGCCTCTTCGGGCTGGAGTCCAAAAAAGAAATGAGAGGCGGGGCCAACCAGTGATGGGATAGGGAGCCGTGGCAGAGGGCCCAAAGAGCCGCTTGTGGCTCTGGAGCCGTGGGTTGCTGACCCCTGGTCTAAATAGAGCTCTAATAATGCATTTGTGTTTGACAACTATCATTGCTCCTTGCTAGAAGACTTGTTCAGTATTATAACTCAATCTGCACTAGGGTTTTTTTCCTGCCTAGGATAGCCTTCCCCACCCTTACCACCATCCCAATGTGTTCAGATTATAATTCTCAGAATCCTCAACATTGTCAAAGAGTGGAAATTATAGGTTTTGTAGTTTCGGAATATCTACAGGATGCCAAGTTTTGGAAGGCTATGCAAAGGCACATATCCTGAAAACTATTTCTGCACAAGAAAACAGACACTTGACATGAAACTAATTAACTTTTTATTTACATAGATTCAGTAGATTATTTAATTAGTGCTCTTCTTACTATAGCCATAGTGCAAACACACAGAATAAATTACAAGAGTTTGTATTTGAGATTATGTAATACCATCATTAACAAAGGCAGGGCAGAAAGTTTTGTACATACAAAGTTAGATAGGCAGACATTTGGTCACTAGGTTATTAATATAAATATGTTTGCTATGCTTTTTCAGTATTTCAGAAGTAAATCTTACGGTATTTTAAAATATTTGATTTTCAATTCTGAATTTGTGACGTTTATTCTGATAATATGGTTGAGACACCTTAATTTAACATTGCTGAGGGGTCATTTTCATACTCACTGATCACTTACCTTATCACTTAAGATCAGTTCTTAATCACTGATCACAACATTTTGTGACTAGAAATGATTGAGCTGAAAGTTTGATAAAGTAGAAAAGTCAAGGTTTAAAAGAAGAGCAATTTGCCAGTTTCTGTCTCTCTGACACTACTGTGACAGTAGTAGTCTTACTCCAAAAAGATAGTCCTGTATCATTTTTTTTTTAATTATTCTAGTAGTCCCAAAGGTGCTTTTTCAAGAAGCTTCTGGTTTTTCTTTGAAGATGTTTCACTTCTCTTCTGAGAAGTGAAATGTCTTTAAAGAAAAAACAAAGTCCAGTCGCTTCTTTAAAAAGCACCTTTGGGACAACCATGACCTGGATGACTGAGAAAATCCATAGACATCTGTGGTAGTAGCTTTTACAATTATGCTACAGCCTTTACAGTTCTGTAGAATAGTTGTATTTTTACATAGAATTGGCTTTTTATAAAGTTGCCCTATAATTCATTTAATGGAACTGTCCCCTGTATTAACAGAATCTTTGGGAGCAATTATGGATCTAGTTAGCCTCATTTATGTTTCATGAGATCTGAATAAATTCAACTTTTCAATTATTTTCCCCACCCCATTGGAAGGAAAGGGCTGTGGTATTATTTCTTCACCAGCAGACTGCTAGGCATTTCCTTGCAATTGCAATTGTCCTTGTCTGTAGTTTTATTTGGTCTTGGTTCACTTTTCTCAGGAACCATTCTTTTCTCTCTTCTCTTCATGGAGTTGAATAATATGCACAACAGTGACTTTGATTAGCTGCTTTTGTTTTGTTAGTGCCCACTTCTCATTTAGGAGTTTCTGATTTTTCTGTTTGCCTTTTTCTGTTGTGGTGCACTGGTTACTTCAGCAACGTGCACTGACTCCAAAATCTGTTTCCAGAGCTCAGAATTCTATACTTATGTTAAATAGCCCTTTGCATTGTGCATTACTTTGCTCTCATTGCATTAAATTTCATTTGACATTTTGCTGCTGCCATTTAGGTTTTTTTTTAAAGACCAAACCTGTTCAAACGTAGACTGTTATACTAAACGTTTCCAATATTTTTGCTTATAACTTGAGAATTGCATTTCTTTTGCCAAATTAATTTCATAAATTGTGGCATGCCCTGCTGAATACATTTTTTAATTGGAATAGCAGGTCATTTTATCTATAAAAAATGTGAATGGTGAAAACAGGTGACAAATTAGGCACTTAGCTGTTTGCTCTCACTTTACAGTTGACTGCTGTAACTCTCACTCAAAGGAGAGTTAATTTGTATTCTATTCATCCTCTTAAAATGCTATAAGTCTGACTTGTTTACATATTCAAATTTGTTTGTATGTTTATAAATATTATCAACATATGAAATGGTTTCGGGATGCCCTTATTTCACAGACAAAAATCAACTTGTCTGAAAATTGCAATTTTCTGTTGGTTCTTCTGATTGGCTGATTAGGTGCCATCAGATTGATGACAGTCCTTAGTGATCACATAAATAGACCTTCAAAATGATCCGTCATCAATTGAGACCTTCAGATCTTCCAGTGGTACATCAATTAAATCCATCCACCTTACTGCTGGCCACTTTCTCTTTCCTTCCTTTGATTTGTGTTTTTCTCATTTGATTTGTACTCCTTTCATAGAAGGATTTGGATGCATTTCTTTTTCTTGGAATTATTTATTTCACATAACTTGGCCTTCTCAAAAAAGATGATTCTTGATCTTCAGTGTGGTTTTATAAAACATTTTTATGGTTTATCTGTAAAGTCATTCTATAAATAGAGTGTTTAAATCTCTCTAAATCACTTCAGTTTTCACTATTTTTTTAAATTGAAATAACTCATTGTCTTCCAGTTGCACAAAAATTTCTACAACCTTAAACACATAAACAGAGACAGAAATTAAATATTGTAGATTATTTTAGCTGATTTTTGTTTGAATATAATTACGATTGGGCCATATATATAACAGTAATCTCTCAGCCCAAGGAACTTAAACCCTTCCAAAAGCAAGCAGGTATGCTTAAACTTTAAACATGCCTTGAATTAATTCTGAAAGGATAACTATATTAGGCAGCAGGAATAAAAAACAGAAACAAAGCAAATTCCTTGGCATGAGGGAAAGGAAATTCTTATCTGTAAATGCTCTGTTATAAGACTTTAAGAAACAAATAAATTACAATAATTCCAGATTGATTCTAGCCATCATTCCTATACTTAAATTTCTCATGTGGAAAAAGGTTGTGTGCTTCATTTTCTCTGCATTTTAATATATTTGATATAACTAATTTATTACTAGAGAAGCAATAGATTTTTTTTTTCTTAGAATAGTTATTCAGCACATTCCTGCTATAAAAGCCAGTATTATGAGTATTTTATTTTGTGCATATGTGTGTGTGAGAGAGAGAAAGAAAGAGAAAGAGAGAGAGAGAGAATGAGAAAGAATGAGAATTTTGGCTATCCATGTTTTTTAGATTGGAACAGGCACACCACAAAGAAAAGGGCCACCACTGATATATTCTCAAGAAGCTAACAATCCGTATCAGGAATAATAAAATAAAGTAATGGAAGAAATCAAGAAGCTACAAGTACAGGAGAGCCTCACAGTGGCAGAATCTGATAGTAGTTTTTTTAGATGCCTGGGAAAACAAAAGGTTGATAAGGTTTGTGGGAGAGCAAGTAGCTTTAATGCCAGACATTGGCCCTGTTTTGTTGCCCACTAAAACAGGGAGCAGCACAGATGAGATTTGTAAAGCTTAAAATAGTCTGAAAATTGTATTAAAATATTCCAGATGGTGGCAAAACAGACCAGCTTATGTTACCTAACTTTAGAGCTCATAGGCTTTCTCTTTCATTCAGTGTAATTTTTAAAAACCTTTCTTATACTTGCTCACTGCAACACTAGATTCTTCCAGTTGTGCCTTTTTTGATCAAAGGACTTATGACAAAGATGTGACTTCGAGGGTCATTCTGTTTTGCTTATTTCAGGACACCTTAAATTGAACCCAGAAGACCACTGCTAACCAAGACATCTTACATAGTAGTGATGTTACATGAAAATACAGAGGTCTTCCAACTGTTCTGGACCAGAGCCACTTTCTTCCATGTAGGACCGTATTACTGGCCTACCTAGCCTTTGTTTTTTTGAGGAAATATCCTTATCATGCTACATAGAACCATTCATCATTGAGATGCCTACTGTATGAAATGATCTTTTTTTATTGAGATCAAATGGGTTCACAATGTGGACAAGAATTAAAAGGCTTGTTTATTCAGGTGTATACATTTCATTATTAGCTACCCTATTTTTATACAGTACTTCATGGTTTTGAATTGTAATTATATTTATTGTATTGTATTGCTGGAATTTTTTGAATGATTTCATTTGAAAATTCCTTTGGAAGTAAAAACAACCATTTCAGAGCCAGACTACCTCTGGAATGCAACAGTTTGACATGTTTATGTTTCTTAGATATCCCTGAAAGTGTTATTAACATACTTTGTTACCTTTAATTCTTCATCAATGCCTGTTATTTCAGTGAATTAATTCTCTTTTAATCATGAAGCTGATATAGATTGATGGGTTGTTATTCTGTGATCATTGTCGCAGTAAAGCTAAGGATATATTTTTACAATTACCTTAAGTAGTTGAAGCCTATGGTGCCCAGTGAAGTTTGTTCACAGATAAATATCTCGAATCTTTACAAAAGAATTTATATTCTTTTTTTCATTTTGGGTTTTGGATGCAATGCACTAGTAAATAAACAAAAATGTTGCCTTCTTTGTATTTAATATTGTGTGTAGAATTCATTATGGAATGTAACAAGTATGAGTCTATCTAAAATACTGATTCTGTGATTCACCAAGCAGCAAATGGCAGTGGATCTTACACAGTATTACTTCAATAGAGTATTATTTTAAACCATTCTTTTCCTCCTTTATCTCTTGAAAGTGTGTGGAGAAGCAAAGGGCAGTGCAGAAGATGAAGGCGAGGCTCAGGCTGGCTGGATTGAGGGAGCAGCCATCCTCTTCTCAGTTATTATTGTGGTGTTGGTCACAGCCTTCAATGACTGGAGCAAAGAGAAACAATTCCGAGGTCTGCAGAGTCGCATCGAGCAGGAGCAGAAGTTTACTGTCATCCGTAAGGGACAGGTGATCCAAATTCCTGTAGCTGAGATTGTGGTTGGGGACATTGCTCAAATCAAATATGGTGAGTAATTATAAATTTTCCAGAATATTTTTCTCATGTATTGAAATTATCACTGTGATTACAGTTATCACTGTGCAATTAAAATCAAAGGAATATACAAACATTAGGACATAGGTGCTACTTCTGGGTTTACTTCAGTTGTCATGCACAAGCCATGTGAACTATCTTTGCCACCCATGGAAATATCTCATCCGCATCCAAGCTCCTTGCTTCCTGCTGGGAGAAGTATCATGATGAAGGGGATGATGAGATACAACCTACGTGAGTCAAGATATCATGTATGTTGTCTACATTAAGAAATCGCTGTGCTCCTATTTTCTTTCCTTCTGCACTCCTAAGCACAGAAAGCCAGCTTCAGTCCTTATTTCCTCAAATTTCTGCTGTTGTTGAACACTTAACTAAAATGGGAGGAGAATATCAGCAGTGTAATTCATCTGCACCTTAATAAACACCATTATTCCAAGATGCATTATACTGACCTTCTAGCATAATTCTCCTTCAGGAAATATAAGGTGTTTAGGAGATGCAGTGCTTAACTGTCTGGAAGAGGCATATGGGTTCAGCATCAGGATGTAACATGATGCCCCTTGGGAAAAAGCCTAGGAGCAAAAAAAAAAAGTTATTTTTATAAAAGAAACATTTTTTAAAATGGTTCACATGAACGAAATTCAACCAGTTATATAATTCTCTTGGGCCTAATGAATGTATGGTCTCTTGTGAAAAAGAGAATGGTTAGAAGTGATATTGAAGAACTGACATATAGGAAAGAATACAAGCAGGAAAACAGATATACAAACTTTGCACTTTGGAGAACCTTATAGTACTTGTTCAAATGAAACTTGTATGAGAAAAAAGCCAACAATGAATATGATTTTATTAATTATATGAATGTGTCCCGATGATTACCCTCTTTCAAAGCCTTCATAATATACTTGCTTATCTGAATTTCCCTTACTTGTTTGTGGAATTGCAATTATGGCTCACAGCTGAAGGATGGATGAATTGTCTTCGATTCCTAATGGAATTCTTATATGCAAAGGGAATAATGCTTAGCAGGAACACAACAGCCTGTGGAAACTCAATTTATCTCTCTTTCTCAGTACAGTTGGAATTAAACTTTATTTTTTTTCCCAAAGGAAACGAGTTGAGTACAGGCAGGAATTTTTTTTTCCTATTATTGCTGAATTCAACAAAATTGATATGTGTAACACATTGCATTTCCAGTAATAACTGCATGCCCATCTCTGTCATCAGTGAAGCTTTTTAAAAAAAAGTTACAGAAGTGTTAAGATGGCTTTGGTTTGATGGATTTTTTTTAAGCCTTGATTTGGTCGAGAAAACTTCGGTGACCTGTTGCTTTTCTGACTTTTTTAGGGGACCTGTTGCCAGCAGATGGCATTTTGATCCAAGGAAATGATTTGAAAATTGATGAGAGCTCTCTGACTGGGGAATCTGACCAAGTGAAGAAATCTTTGGATAAAGACCCTATGCTACTTTCTGGTAAGTCTGTCAGGTTGCGGGAAGTTGAACTTCATTTATAATTCAGGTCTCTGAGCTTTTTGGCATCTAGGTGCAAATGTAGCCCATATACTGATAATTGCCCTTACAAAAATGCCGGCAGTTGTGTAGTAAAGAAGCTCTTTCGTTATTCTTTAGCATAAGCTAGGCAAGATTTTCCACATGTTTATTTTGGGAAATATTCAACATTTATTTTGTTTTTTACAGGGATCTTTGAATCACCTCATGCACAAGCTTCATTTATCTTTTTGAATATGAAGCTGTAGAATACTTGATTCTCTTTAGCATCACTCAGCGTCTACTTCTTCCTGGAGAAGTAGCACAACAAAATTCAAGAATGCTTTAGTACAAGAATTAGTACCGTGTTTTCCCGAAAAGAAGATCCTGTCTTTTATTTTTTGAACCCCAAAATTAGGGCTTGGCCTTATTATTGGGGGGGTCTTATTATTTTGGGGGTGCAGTAGGCAGTGAACACAGCCACCCCATGGCTACTCCTGTGTTGCACTGCTGTGGCAGCCCAACACAGCCACTCGTCAGCTGTTCGCTGGGGCAACCAAAGGTGGGAATCTCCCTGGTGTTCTTGGGACTCGCCCGCTCCCATCCATCCATCCATCCCCCTCAACTGCAAACTCCTGCCCTACTCCCACCTCTCTGCTGGGCAACCCCCAGCAACCCCAGATGCCCAAAGCCTGCGCCCACCCAGCTCCCTTTTCCACAGCATCCGGCTCTATCAAGAGGAGTGGCATGTGGGGTGGGGGAGAAGCAAGATGCATGGAGTGAGATGTGCTGTCTTTTCTGCCCCCCTCGCCAGGGGCCGGGAAGACATGAGACACAGGTCTTAACCTGCCTTGCAGCTATGTCGCGTGTCTCGCCGTTGTCTGCAGGCAAACATGTTGTAGGGTAAAACCAAACTTCTCACAAGTTCTAGAAGTTTGATTGAACTCATGAGAGTTTTTTACCCTACATGTTTGCCTGCAGACAACAGCGAGACACGTGACGGAGCTGCAAGGCAGGTAAGACTGCTCCATGTGCCTCAATGGTACCGAAACAGCAGCTTGGCTGCTGCCCTTCCCCACCATCTCTTTGTCGAGGGGGTTGGCAGGTAGGCGGGGGAGAAGCGAGATGCATGGAGCGTGATGGGGCTCCTCTTGCCATCTCTTCTCCCCCTCTCGCCAGGCATGGCAGGGCTTCCTGCCCCTGCCCAAATTGGATGCAATTTGGGGGTAACAGGTGAGGAGGGATGGGGCCAGGGAGACACGAGATGCGTGACTTACCTGCCTTGCAGCTATGTCACGTGTCTTGCCGTTGTCTGCAGGCAAACACATTGTAGGGGAAAACCAAACTTCTCGTGAGTTCGAGAAGTTTGATGGAACTCGCGAGTTTTTTTTTACCCTACAACATGTTTGCCTGCAGTCAATGGTGAGACACTTGATGGATCTACAAGGCAGGTTAAGACACATCTCATGTCTCCCCAGCCGCACCCCTCCCCACCTGCCACCCGCAATTGCATCCAATTTGGGCAAGGGCAGGAAGCCCTGCCATGTCCGGCGAAAGGGGGAGAAGAGACAGCAAGAGGAGCGAACCCTGTCTCTCTCCATGCTTCTTGTTTCTCCCCCACCTTACCTGCCACCCCCCTCAATAAAGAGCCAGGCACTGTGGAAAAGGAAGCCAGGCAGGCTTTGGGTATCTGGGGCTGCTGGGAATCACCCAGTAGAGAGGTGGGAATTGGGCGGGAGTTTGCAAGCAGTCGCTTCCCCTTTGCCTTCTCTCCCAAAAGTGCTCCTTGGGCACAGCCACTTTTGCAGCAGAAGACTTGCGCCTCAAGCCAGCCTTCTGAAGGGTACTGTAGCAGCAGCTATCCACAATTTTTTAACCCTTACTTCGTCCCCACCCATATAGCCCAGTACAGTCTGAACAAAATAAGGGTAAAAAAATTAAGGATAGCTGATCCTACAGTACCTTTTGGAAGGTCGGCACAAGGCACATGGGGCGCATCACTTGGCCTCCTGCTGCAGAAGTGGCTGCAATCCATGGCAAAAACGACTGGAGAGGCCCCCATGAGGCAGCTTTTGTGACTGTCACCATTAGGTAAGGAGGGTGCAAGGCATGTGGGGTGTGTCGGTTGGCCTGTGGCTTCTTTTGCAGTCACAATTGGCTGTAAAAGCAGCCGTGCTTGCTGGAGGCGGTGGCCTGAGCGGCACCCGCGAATCAGCTGTGAATGGAGGCCTGAGCGGCTCAGCTGATCTGATTAAGGGCCCGAGAAACCCTGAGATGACCAGGGAAGGGAAGGGCTGCCTCTTGTGCTGGCCACACCCACCCCATCACTAGGGCTTATTTTCGGGGGAGGGTGTATATTTATGCCCACCTCAAAAATCAGGCTTGGCCTTATTTTCGGGACATGTCCTATTTTCAGGGAAACACGGTAGTAGCACAACAAGAGAAGTAGCACAACAAAATTCAAGATGCTATAGTAAAAGAATTAGTCTTATCCAATTCTTGTGGGCCAATGGGATTCAGCATTTCATACTTCTTTAACAAACGAAATTGATTCAGTGTATATCATTGCATATATTCTCTTGCATGTATTATATGCACTATGAATATTGAAGCTAGCACAAATAGGAACTTCATGCATGCATGTACATCGATGTGAACAAGTGATCTAGAATTTAAATTTCATCTCCCAGTTATGATATGAAGATCTTTTAGGTTATATTTTGGAATTAATTATATAGTTTTATCCATTGCCTCTTTTTTTTTTCCCCTTTCCCATGCTTCCCCTGTTCTTCTTATTAGGCACTCATGTAATGGAGGGCTCTGGTCGAATGGTGGTGACTGCTGTGGGTGTCAACTCACAGACTGGAATAATTTTTACTCTTTTGGGTGCCGGAGAAGGGGATGAGGAAAAAAAGGTCAAGAAAGGTAAGATTCATAAGCCATTTTTATGTTGGTGACATTGGAAGTTTTTGAGTTTTATAAGGAAAAAACCCCCTGAAGGTTCAAGCATCTTACTGTAAACTCAACATGTAATCAGTTCTGTGCATGCCAGAGATTAGAGGGTCAACGATCATGCTGACAGATCACTAGGGGCTCAGTAATGCCAAAAAATGGAGACAGTAGAAGATTGCTATTTAAAAGCTGGTTTTGGAAACAATATGCAGGTTTTTGTCTATTAAGTCATCATCTTCATCAAGCACAGATGAATTTTGGAAAAGGCAAGTAGACCTGAAATAAACAGTTGTGGTGCCAAATACTTGTGTATAGGGTGTTTGACAACATGCACTTTTCCAAAATATCCCATTATTTTGCCTCCTCCCCACCACCCGAATCCTTTCTTTTTAATATCGGGTCTGCTTTCTATGACAAGCATATTCAGTTGACATAAAGTTGTTTGCTTCTCTGCTACAATTTAAGGGCACCTTTTTTGTTTGTATTGGTTTTGTGGTACTGCTACAAATCTTAGAAGAAAAATCCTGCTGATACATCTTTTATGTTGATACTTTTTTGTCTACCTACAAATAGGCACTTGGCAGAGACAGGTTTGCTCTTAACAGATAGCAAGGATGAGCATCCGTGGCCCGTCAAGTGTAACTTGCTCACTATGGACACACCAAAGAACCATAGGTTTCTCATCCCAGAATAGAATTATTAAGACCATAACTAAGGTCAATTGATTATGTAACCATGATCATGTTTTAGCTCTGCACATCAAGTTACTTGGGGTCAAATAGTGGTATAAAGAACTCTTGCTTTTGTGTCCTGCTTGGATGGACTTCTCTGAAATTTCTGGTAACATGTTTTCAATGGTGTATATATCTTTAGTGGAACTTTTTAGTGGAACTTTATTAAAAATAAAGTTGGTGTATCAGGAGAATGATAAAATCCCTTGTCCAAAAGATTGTACACTCAAAAGATAAGTACACATTTCTCTAAGTCATTGTTGAAGTCTCTTGAAACATTTACTTCAGAAGACGTATTTTGTGGGGACATAATATTACTTTCTCCCTCAACCTAGCATTGATTTTGGCCAGTGTGGAGTGGTTTCATGGTCCATGTGACTATACTTTTTACTAAAAGAGGAATCATTATTGCACCTACTACTTAATGCAAACTTATTCATACTTGGAGCAATCCCCTTAAATGTGTTGTTCATATTTCCATATTGTGAAATAAGCTCATGCTGAGCAATGATGACTGGAGAATGGTAAATATGATCAATGTATGTGTTTATTACAAAATAGTTAATCTGAACCCAAACAATTTCAACATCCAATAGAGACTACTCAGCCTCTATTAATTCACAAAGCATTGTGCACAGTAGCTTATCCAAATAAGGCTTTGAAGCCTTTTCGCTTTCAACCGAAGACAAAGAAAGCAGAACTTTGGTATGTGGTTTATGAAAACAGAACCCTGCTTGCTGGTCTGATTTGCTCATAGCATAAGAGGCATCTGAGTTTTAATTCCATCTTGGCCAGCCAAGGAATATGCAAATAGCTTCTCCAACATCATCCCATTGAAACAGTGTTGAAAGGACAGGACTTAATGAGGCTAAGACTGAGGAATGATGGTGGTGCAGTTTTGCTAGTAGCCAGATGAGGTCATTCTATCTACCCTGTAAGCAGAAGTTCCTTCTTTTTTCTTTTTTTATTTCAATACACAAATGAGAGAAATGGAAAACATTTGGGCTGTAGCTACTCCTTTATCTTTTCCTTTCAGGGTGGGAGTGGGTAGGGATTACAGCTGCCATCTAAGATGACTCTAACCCAGACCTCAGTAGAAATAGGGGTGATATGTTCTCTTTGAGGCAAAAGAATAAATCTGCAGGTAGAACATTCTAGGCATTAATAATAAATGAGTATTTTCTTGAAGTCCCCTGCCTTTCCTTTTGATATGGATTGAAATAGAGAATTCATCATGACAGCAACAGGGAGCATGATGTTCAAGGGAGTAGATCCCTATCTTTCTATTCCCCTACTCCACATTGCTCCACAAAGCTAGGTGTATCTCACTCCTATCAATTCTGTGAACTATTTGAGTATATAGGTGTTGTACTGTTAAGCTTGGTGTGGTAGGAAAAAAACATGTAGTCCCCACACCATTGAAAAAGTTTAACTTAGTGGAGTTCAGTGTGAGAACTGATCCTTAATACTTAGTGCTGATAGCTCAGTCATAATATATTCTGTCACTTTGAACAGCAAATATTCCATTGGTTCAAATTGTTGTTCCTATACTTGCTTGTTTTCAGTAGAGTGAGCACAATAATTTAAAAGAGGGGATTCATAATGGCAATTAGTTGGAGAAACATTGAACTTCTCTGGACCTTTTACATTGTCAGTCCAGATGGCAGTTCTGTCAAGTTATAGCTTACCTCTCCATATCTGGCAACATCCCCATAAGAGCACTGAGTTCCCACATAAAGGTGCCCTCACCATCAGAGACATCAGAGTCAAGAATCATGCGCTCAGTGCTCCACCCTTTCTCTCTTTGTCTAAACAGGTAAAAAAACCGGAGCCCCTGAAAATCGCAACAAAGGTAACCAGCCTCTCCATCCTTTGAACCAGCACCACACTAACTACTGAGCATTCCTCCTTCCTTCTTCCCATGAGTCTGTGCTCTTTGTCGCTACGGCGGGAATCTCGCCTTGTTGTTCTGGAAGAGAGTGTCATGATTACCACAATGCTAACCACCCACCACACTTTTTTCTGTCCGTTGTATAGCCATCCTTGCTTGGGAGAATTCCATATCTAGTACCACACAATCTTCATCGAGTTGAGTGCTGAATTTTTGAGCTGATGCTAGTGAGGTGTATGCCTTGGTATCTGCATACATACCTCACACACTATAAGAATGAAAACTGCCGTTTTAAAACAAAACACAAAAGAAGTAAAGCTTTATGAAAATATCTTAGTTAAATATGCATGAAGGACTATTTGATATGAAGTGAGTTCCTATACAATTGGAGTGATTACTTACTTCCCAAGATGACATTGATTGATTTTTCTATCTCCAGTCCCAAACCTGATCTTTTAAAAAAAACAAAAAACAAAAAAAACCCTGACCCTTGTGGTGGGTCCAGCATATGTGTTCATTGCACTCTGTTCTTCTCATGGGCTTTTGAATCAAAGTGAGTGTTTATTTTCTGATATGTATCACCCCCTGTTCTTTCCAGGCTATGGTGAAGAAGCCCATTTCTGTACCTGTCTGTTCTCCTTCTTGCACTTTGCCTTTCTCTTTTTCTTCCTTTTCTCCACAGTTTTGAGTTTTCCCTCCTTCTGACCTTGAAATCTTGGATTATTTTGGCATTGATTATCCTCTTCCTTGCCCTTTCCCATCATGTCCATAAATCCTAACTGTGCAAATCAGTTATTAAGTAGTCCTGCCCACATTTTTCTGAACCCACATTGATTTTGGGAATTGATGGCCTTTTGCCTTTGTTTATTGATGAGAAATTTATATTACAGTCTGCATAAAATAATTCTCAGTGCATACAAATACCCAAATGAGCAATAAATAATTAAAAGAAGTGCATAATGTAAAAGCCTACATCGTTTGATTTTAGTTTTTTTTAAAGCTCTTATTAATTCTGGGATTTGGGAATTGAATCTCTGATTTTGGTAGGTAAATAAATTGCTGCAGTTATGCTGATATGCACCAGTTGAGGATCTGCTAACTGTATTTTTAGAGGTTCCAAAGATATTAAGAATGGAGTCACAGAGCTTAGAAGAGATGGGTGAAGGGGAGGTTGAATGGACTAACTGATTCATTTCTCATTGACTGACCCAGTCCTAACCTCTTTATAATTAACCTTCCTCTCCTCTTACTCCTCCCCACTCTCAAGATATGATACCTACATAAGTTTGAAGACAGTAGTTTTAAAAGATATGGCATGAAGAATCTGATCAGAGAATAATCTTTATAGCTTTTGGAATTTTATTTCTAGAATATACCTTTGAAATCACAATTCTGAGAAAAAAATTATTACACTTATTTACTTCAGGTTTTTTTTTTTAAATAAAGACCTCCCCCTCTTTTACAAGTGGAGAAATTTGGATAGTTTATATATTTTTTTTGCATTAATTTCTCAAACCATAAACTATCATAAAGCCTGGACAGATGCTCTTTTTCACTTTCTCATCTATGTAGGCAGATGTGCTAAATGTAGCTTGGTTGGTTATGGTTGCCTCTCAAATCGACAACAGTATCTTTGTTCAATAACAAAATCCTAGGATTAGCCATGCCATCAGAATTTCAAACATTGTAGCTGCTCACAGATTAGACTTTTACTACCTCAATGAAATGAATACTGACAAATACATATTACAGAAATGTTAATAGAGGAGATGCCTTGCATAGGGACTTGAGGCACTCAGGAAGTCGGTCCCCAAAACCTTCTTATCAAGGCTGTCCTTCCGTCCAGGTATAGGCAAGTTAACTGTTGAAACATATTTAATTAAGGGGGGATTTTCACAAACTGCTTCAGTCACCAGTTCCACAGGAATGTGGAGCAGAACTGCCTGATTTTCTAGGTTTCCAAATTACCAAGTTTCCGTGAGTGCTGTTGGGGTTCCCATGTGCTGGGATTCTTTCTCTCTTACTCTCTGCCATTTTTCTTGTTCTTTCTGTTGCATCTGAAGTGTTTTTACAGCTGTTCTTCTCATTCACTGCATGTTTGTTTCATCCTGGATTCAGCCAAAACTCAGGATGGAGTGGCCCTGGAGATCCAACCACTGAAAAGCCAAGAAGGGGTGGAAAATGAGGAGAAAGAAAAGAAAAAGGTGAAGATTCCAAAGAAGGAGAAATCCGTGTTGCAGGGAAAGCTCACCCGCTTGGCAGTTCAGATTGGAAAAGCAGGTGAGTACATCAAATGGCTTAACAATTGTCTACTAAGACTAGACTCAGATGATATGATTGGTGTGGTGTGGTGTGGTGTGGTAAGATTCTAGAAAGCCAGAAATTAATGAATCAGCAGAATTTGCAATCTGAATTCAAATACTACAGAATGTAGGTTGTACACAGTTTTTCAGTATTGTTGCAATCCAATACTTCTCTAGTGTATTTTTTACTGCATATGAATCAGACTCAGCTTTAGTTCATGTGGCATAACTCTCCTGATGGGAATGTTTTCCAGTTTTGTTGCCTGCCAAACTTCTCAGGTAACATATTAAGCTTAGAATATTTATATGAATGGCATGAACCCTGGTAAAGTATGCATACAAAACTGATATTTCCAACTATATCTAGAAGAGAACCTGTTTCCTGTTTTAATAAAATAGCCTTAGCCCAGATCTGCTGCCTTACTTCCAGTTATATCCATAATGCAGTCAATACTGTAATCTGCTGGAAATAGCCCTTTGTCACATTTTTTTTTCTCTTCCTCCTCCGCAGGATTGATTATGTCAGCAATCACAGTTATTATTTTGGTGCTGTATTTTGTGATCGACACTTTTGGGATTCAAAGAAGAACATGGCTGGCTGAATGTACTCCCATTTATATCCAGTACTTTGTCAAGTTCTTCATTATTGGTGTCACTGTGCTAGTAGTAGCTGTTCCTGAAGGCTTGCCCCTGGCTGTCACTATTTCTTTGGCCTACTCTGTGAAGGTGAGAATAGGAACTCCTCAGGAAATTCTAAGGCTTTTGGATCTAGACATGAAGGGAACTGAAGCACTGTTAAATTACTGTACTTGTTTTTTTACTGTGAAAAGGCTAGGTTTGGATGTGGGATAAGAGACATAAAATGCAATGGAATACATTTGTGTTCATTTGTAAATTTATTCTGCCCCGTTTCTTCATTAAGATGCATTTTTTAAAAAAAGGAGATGTGTATCTTTCTGAGAAGATGGCAACACCTGTCTGATATCTTGTTTGAAAATTAAGGTTGAAAATTAAAGTTGGGCTTGTCTAGAATAAAAACCTGGTTGATGTCTTAATCATTAAAAGGGATATACAAATAACCATACAAAGAGAGTATCATGGAAAATCTTCCTATATTAGTTTTACAAAGGAGGCTTGTTAAAGCTTGGATGAGTTTTGTGAGGAGAAGAAAAAAGAAAAAAAAATCAAGTTTTACAGTATTATTTGAAGAGTATTATTTGAAGGTCCAGATTGTTAAAAGTAAAAGGAACGAATATATAGTTGATTTATTACATCAAGACTGATGATTGGTTGTTATCTCTGGTAACTTTTAAAATATTTTTGCTGATCATGACTTAAATGATGATGTTTTTAAGGATTGTTTTACAGGTAAGATATGGGAAGGAGATCATTTGTTGTATTTTAAATGAAAGTGATGTTACTAAAATTGTTATACTTGTGATAAACAGTAAACACATTTCTTTACTTCTTTTTTTCTTTACTGTTTTCTTATTTTTTCTTCCTTTTCTATTTTGTCTATTTTCTTTTTTTTCCTGCATCTTTTTTCATTTTTTGAAACAGTAGTTTTTACTGTTATAGTTGTTATTTTTAATAAAACTACTATTAAAAATTTAAAACATAGAATTTGGATTGGAGCATTCCAAGCCCATAGATAAGACTCAGAAGCTGAAAAGTTGAAAAACATTTCTATAGTGTTATTGAGAACATGTGGTTGCATCATCAGTAGATAAACTCAACTTGATAGTGGATTTATATTTTTACTTATATTTTTGGACATGTTTCTTCACAAAATGAAGCATTCTAAATGTGATTTTATGAAGTGGATTTTAAAAATATTATTTTGATGTTTAAAAGAATGTATTTTGGAAAAATTGAAAGAGCAAAAATATGCAAGGGAATTCTCAAAGATTAAATTCATCAAGTATCCTAGCTCTAAGGCAGACGTGCCTATAACTAGGTGAATTTTGAAAAACAGTTTTAAAGTATTAACATTAACAGCAGCTATACTAATCCTGATATTTAGTTCAAATGTTATATCTGCTTCTTCCACTCATTAGATCACCTGCCTTTTCTAGATAACAAAGAGTTAGAGACAGATTTGTATGCATATATCCTTCTGTTTGTTAATTTTACCATGTTACACAATAGGGGATGGAAAATTTCTAGATGGATTGTTGAAAGTTGTGACTATGGGATTGTTGTTTTGTTTTTAAAAAGTCTTCTATTTTATTAATTCCTTTTCTGATCTGTGCATCTTCATGCTAATTTGATTACCGATTTTCTATGTGCCACTGAGTAGTTTGACTCTGTTTCAGTATTTTTTTTTATGTTTTACTAACACAGAAAATGATGAAAGATAACAACCTGGTTCGGCATCTGGATGCTTGTGAGACAATGGGAAATGCTACTGCTATTTGCTCAGATAAGACTGGGACCCTCACCATGAACCGGATGACTGTGGTGCAAGCTTATGTGGGAGACACCCACTACCGACAGATTCCTGACTCAGAAGCTATTCTGCCCAAGGTCCTGGACCTTATTGTCAATGGTGTTTCAATAAATTCAGCCTATACCTCTAAAATCTTGGTAAGTTCCAGTTTATTTGGGAGTTAACATTTAATATTTTTTATGCAGTCTGGGGTAAATAATCAGGGTTATGTTTCATTTAGTTGCACATGCCCACTAAAAACTTTGGATGTTGGCCTTGGAGCCCTTGAAAAAGCCTTTTTTTTAATATGACAGAAGAGGAAAATTATTAATGCTTAGGAAATATTGAGACCCAGGTTAGTGTTGGTCAGGTTGCTAGCCTAGAAGCAAGAGAGTTTGAGTTCTAGACTTCCTTTACACATGAAAACCGGCTGGATGACTTTGGGCTAGTCACTCACTTTTAACCCAGCTGGATTATTGTTGTGAGGAAAATAGGCCAGAATATTAGGTATGTTCACTGCCTTGAGTTGAATGTGAGGGTGCATGAATGATAAAAATCCCTCTTCCTCCTCATTTCACATTCACAATAATCAGCATGTATTAACAAAATATACTTTCCTCCTGAACATTTGGAAGTGATTTCTGTGAGACAGAAAAATGACAGTGAATGAACTGATGAGTGAATGAACTTTTCTCAAAAAATTGAATGGACAAATCAATCAGATAAGAAAATTCTAATATTCTCTTTTCACAGATAGAAAGTGAAACTTTTAGAGCAGTGATGGCTAACCTTTTCGGTGCCAAGTGCCAAAACACCCTTACCAATAATGCAATGTGCATACGAACCCCCTCCACCCCCCCATGGATCCATGTGTGCCCTGCGCATGCATGCATGACCCCTGTGCTTGCGCTCCACGCATGCATGTGTGTCTCCCATATGCGCCCTGCCCCCTGCGAATGTGCAGCAGAGACTCAAAAACCAGTTGGCTGGCGGGAGGCACACTTGGCTGGCGGGTTGCACACATAGCTCGCGTACCTACAGTGGCACACATGGCTCACATGCCTGCAGAGGGCTCTGGGTGCCACCTGTGGCACTCGTGCCATAGGTTTGCCATCATGGTTTTAGAGGTTAAGTGTTTAATTTCGGAAAAGTAAAAAATAACTAGGAATATCAGAGGCATCTGCAAGTTTTCATTAAAAAGACAAAACCAGTGTTGTGACACAAGTGCTACCCCTTTAATCTATTATATATGTACAAGTAGATCATGTATAAAGGGGACAGAGCTTACAGTGTAATAGTGTTTCCATCATCTATGCCAGTGTTTCTCAACCTTGGCTATTGGAAGATGTGTGGACTTCAACTCCCAGAATTCCCCAGCCAGCAGAGCTGGCTGATCTATGCTTTTCCTGCAAGGATGCCTCGAGTAGTGTCAGCTTTCTGGATTTAGGGTGAAAGGTGATTCAGAATGTGCATGAGTCATTTGTTGCTCGTGCATGATCTTTGGAAAAGACTTATTAAAGTGCAAGTAAATGTAATATTCTTACCTATGTGGCTATTCCCCCTTAGATATATCAGTACACAGCCCTAAAATCATCAGCCATCTTGTTAACTTGCTATTGGTTTTTAAAATGTAATTTAACATCTTTTTTCTCTTTGAAAGTTTATTTCTTAGTGTTCTATACCTGCCACAAATTCTGTTGTATTTTTGTTATTTTCTACTAAAACTGTTTGGAATTGGATGTAAAGTGTAAAGTGTTAAAATTGAGTGTTAAATGTCTCTTTTGTTTAAAAATGCATTCAGGGGAGTTTCTGTTTTATTAGGATTGTGACAGGGGTAAAATCCAGCAGGTTCTGACAGGTTCTGGAGAGCCGGAAGTGGAAATTTTGAGCAGTTCAGAGGACCGGTAGTGAAAAATTTGAGTAGTTTTGAGAACCGGCAAATACCACCTCTGGCTGGCCCCAGAGTGAGGTGGGAATGGAGATTTTGCAGTATCCTTCCCCTGCCCACCAAGCCACACCATGCCCACCAAGCCACACCCATAGAACTGGTAGAAAAAAAATTTGGATTACACCAGTGAATTGTGATAAGAGTGAGTGGGGAATTTAGATTCTCCCTTACTTTAATATTGAGAAGAAGTGATCTTCTAAATCAGATTTTTATATTGGAATTGATGTTAAGGCCGATATAATATAACCATGTAGTTCATTTGATTTTGGAGAAGTGTTCTATTTTTACCTCAAGATAGCATGGCAAATGATTTAGAATCATAGCATCCTAGAGTTGAAAAAGACCTTTGGATGCAGTGCTCTATTCAATGTAGGAATTCTAGAATCTGTGACTGTTGGCTTCTTCTTCAACTTAGCTTGCCAGATTCTCTATGCTCCATATATTATTACTCTATTTCTTAAGTTGGTTTACCTTGAAATGTGAACTAGCATCTTTAATATCCTAATTACTCGTGGTCCAGTTAAAAAGAAAATATTAATTAATAAATAATTAATGATCATAAACACTTTTCAATATTAATGGGAAAAATCAAGAAGGGGGGGATAGTGAAAGAGCTTAAATTCTATTTTCTGGATCTTCACATCTGCCCGAGGAATGCTAGTGGAAGAAACCCATGGCATTCATGTCCTTTTGTAGGCTCCAGTTGGAATCTGGTTGCCTGCTAAATAGATTTCTAAACCAACAAGCTTCCTTACATTAATTATCTTAATCAGATATTTTGTCTAAGCTCTATCACATCACAACATAAAACTACCCACTGAAGTTTTAATAGAAGAGCCGGGGTGGCGCAATGGTTAGAGTGCAGTACTGCAGGCTACTTCAGCTGAATGCTAGCTGCAATCCAGCAGATCAAATCTCACCAGCTCAAGGTTGACTCAGCCTTCCATCCTTCCGAGGTGGGTAAAATGAGGACCCAGAT
>JANHFM010006046.1:346072-360905 GCA_032468115.1 Grayia smithii | reverse complement strand
GAGTTGAAGTCCACAAGTCTTAAAGCTGCCAAGCTTGAAGACTTTTGTCCTAACACATAGTATTAATCGATATGAACAAAATTGAGACAAAAAGTTATGTTATGAAACTAAAATAAACGTAGGTTGGATTTGCATGTTAAACATTAAAGTATTTTTGGCCCTGAAAGTGTCTAGTATTAGAACCATGGTTTAATTAAGTCAGCTGAAATTATATCAGATTTGGATATGTCCTTGTTGTTGTTAGCTGCAAAGTCGTGTCCAACCCATGGACAACGTTCCCCCAGGCCTTCCTGTCCTCCACCAACCTCTGGAGTCCATTTAAGCCCACGCCTATTGCTTTAGTGATTCCATCCAGCCACCTTTGTTTCAGTGATTCCATCCAGCCACCTCATTCTCTGTCATCCCCTTCTTCTTTTGCCCTCAATCTTTCCTAACATTAGGCTCTTATCCAGTGAGTAATAGATATAAGGAGATGTCCTTATATCTATTAATATTAACTATGTTGGAAACTTCTAGCATGCTTTAGCCATTTTAATAGTTTCATGTATTTAAATCAGAACTTTGCCACTTTGGATTCTGAACCCTATTTCTGGCTTCTTTCCAAAGTATAATCCTTAAGGCTTGAGTATTTGAAAGACTGCCTGTTTCACTACAAACCTGTCTATCATAACAATGTCCAGGGAGGGTCCTTCTAAATATGCCTCTGCTGGCAGAGGTCTATTCATCTGGCATGCCCTTAGACAGTTCAAGGCATTCTTGGAAGTTGTGTTTGTTCTCTTTCTTTATAAGAGTATTCAAAATGCCTATTTTACCCAGTCTTTTTTTTCTTATTTTAATTTGCATTTTATTAGTAGTTGTTGCAAATGCTCAAAATGAGAATAGGAAGCTGGAGAATGAAGAAATAAACAACAGAGAAGCACCCTGCTGGAGGAATTCTCCTCCCCCTCCCTCTTTATTTTCTTTCTGCACTGCAATCACATTCCCTCCAAGATTTTTGTCATAATCACAGTGCTTTAAGTCTGGTTGGTAGGCAAGAGAGCTGCAGAAAGAAAGCAGTGGATAAAGCAGGCATTAAGCATTGTCCTATCACCAGCAGCATTACCCCATCATATGTTATTGGAAGTTGCTTTCCAGTACCATTTTTTCAGAGAAGCATTAAGAACTAATATATGGATACATAAGGCATCCAAGTAAATTGTAAATGTAGCAAGAGAAAAAAAATCCCATTGTGTTCCTTTAAAATGCCATTTTCAAAATACTGTGGAGCTCTTTAAATAAATTAATATAATTAGTATGTTATATTGCTGGTTTGCCATAAAAGATTGAAAATATTGAGCAAATTTGTTCCCACCCACCTATCTACTCCTGAGAACTGAAGAAGGCTTTGGAGAAGGCTTTTAAGTGTTGCTGCTATGTATTTGTTGTTATGAATGATTGGATATAAAATATTTTTTTCCTATAAATATGCCTGAACAATTATTTGAATTTGAGATTCATTATACCATTTTGGTTTGTTTTAGCTCATCAGTGCATAAAATGTGGATTGCATTAAGATGCACTATTTTAATTTGCTTTGGGGATATGTTTTGCATAGAAATCTCAGTGGAATGCTGATAGTATTGCCTATATTTAATGTATGTACGTATATGGTTAATATGAACAACAGCAAGCTTTGATCATCTTGTTTGATACGTTGATTTGTTTGAGCATGATTTTCACAGCAACATGATTCATCACGCAGAGGGAAGGTGTCTGAATCCCAATTTCAATAATGTTTTTTGGTATGCATATATGATTTATATTATTTCTGTGACCGAAGAAACTGTGATCAGAAGAAGGAATGGAAGGACAGAAATGTCTTAAGTCTGAGTCAGACACTATCAAAATAACCAAAGAATTATTAAGAGCATGGGATTTGTGACCTCATTCATTTCCATCTTTCCTAAATCTCAGCTGTTGGAAACTCTGTAGGGTAACTTGTAGCCTGTGGGCATGAGTTGCCTTACTCTTACCTTTGAACATTACTGTCACAAGCTAAGACAGTGTTTCTCAAGCTTGGCCTCTGGAAGATGTGTGGACTTCAACTCCCAGAATTCTGGGAGTTGAAGTCCACACATCTTCCAGCGGCCAAGGTTGAGAAACACTGAGCTAAGAGAAGCAATGGGCTCTTTCCCAGAGCAGCAGTGAGTGCTAGACATCCGCGTTGAATAAGCTGTCTATTAACTGCTCTTGGAAATGAGTGGCCAGTTTCCAAACACAAGAGCCCCTAACCTGGGCTCCACTTTAATAGCCTCCTTACTACTGCATGCTCACTGATATGTTCATCATTCTGCTTGGATTTGCTACAGTACACGGTCTTGACCATTTTTATGTGCAACACATTTCAGCCAATTAAATCTTTATAGGTTTGGGAATTTAAAAACAGCACCATCTTTTGCCACCCCAATTTTGCCTTGAAGCAAACCTGCACTTTGAGAATGTGTATGTTTTAATTGCTTTTGAGCTGCTCCATATGGATAGTTTTGTTGAAGAACAACTGTGCTTTGAATGTCCATGCATTTCAAAATTACTGTTAGAAATGTGACATGTCTTTTCTTGCAGCTCCTGAAGCCTCCTCATAGTTGGTTGCCCCATCACATTTACAGTGCCTGACTTTCATATTGATATATATTTTTTTTGTTCAAAACTATTATTGCAGCTTCTGTTGTTTTTGTTATATTTATTGCATTCTTCCTCTCCCTGAAATTCTTAAAGACTGCCTCTTGCTGTCACTCACTTTTGTGTTTGCTTGTTTTTATTTTCATCCCTCATTCTTCTATGGTATAGATCAAGGTGGTGAATGCGTTCCGTAGCTCCCTGTATGAAGGCCTCGAGAAACCCGAATCCAGAAGCTCCATTCATAACTTCATGACTCATCCAGAGTTCATCCTCGAGGAAGACGAGCCTCAGACCCCACTCCTCGATGGCACTGATGAAGACTTGGAAGCTGAAGAACTTAAAAAGCAAAGTGAAGAGAGCCCAGGGGAGTCCTCACCCCTCAACACAAATAACAATGCAATGGACAGCAATATAGCTGAGGACACCATGCCAGAGCCAGAAAGCCCTTTGCACAGCTTGGAAACATCAGTTTGATCTCTGAACTTTGACCTTCCTGCTTCCCCTTTCTCTAGGCCACATAGGCACCAATATCTGACCATACACTGCAGCTACTTTGGCCAATTTCCTCTCCATCCTCTTTATGATTTCTTGGCTGCAGAAATCATGGTATCACCTGGGTAGAGTTGTATTTTCAACAAATTGCTTGGCAGAGGTGCCTCTGAAAGAAATCACCAGTGTGATCATCATCTTCTCAAATTGGGTACCACATGTCCGTAGTAGTAATTTTTCTCCTTGCTCAAGTTATACGCTTAAATAGAGAAGCTCTAGATAGCCTTTGAAAGTTTGGTGTATAGCATCTATGGCACAGTTGCAAGATATTTCCTTAATTTTGTTTATGGAATCAGAATTCTAGATGCTTTTATATGTCCTTGGGAGGATGACAATGTGTGTCCTAGGAATGTTATTAAAGGGGATTGGGGGGTGGGGTGATTTGAGTAAGGCGTTAGATGTGAACCCAGTCTTGCACAGAGCAAGCTGGGAAAGAACTAGTATCCATCCTTATACTATTTTGTTTCTATTATCTCTTTGTTTCCAGGATAGTACAAGTCACAAACGATGAGGAATATATAGACAGTCTTAAAATATATATTTTAAAAAGGAATAAAGCTAATTATAATGAGATACAACAGTGCCATATATCCTGAGAGAATTAAATGTTAAGGGATTTGGTTTTTAATGAAAAATTACTTTTTATGATTTCAGATCAAAATATTTTGGAATTATATATTAGCTGAGGTACATTTATGTATTACATATTATTTTTTAAATTGGAATTTCATCATTCTGAACATTAGGTGAATATGTCATCAGTAAGGTAAACATCTCAACCCCTCTGATTCCAGACAAGATGGAACAAGTATTGGCTTGTAACTTCTGCCCAGTTTTTATTTGGATAATTAGAAGGACCCAGTTCTTTGGAGAGTGCAAGCTATAAAGGCCAGCTCGAATAAGAGTCTGTCAGTTCTTGCACACTTTTACTGCATTTTGAATGCTGAAGAGTGAAAAAGTAACAGGAAAATCACAAATACCTATACAGAACGTTTTTGTGTGTGTGGAAAATGTAAATGAATCAGTTCTGTACATTTGGGACATACTGTGTAGTATTGGGGCACAAAGCTCTTTCCTTAGTTGATAAGGATAAGATTCTCCTCGTTTCTTGTTATAGGTTTTTCCTTTTTTTTCATCTTATACTGAAAAGATGCTTGCTGGTCTTATCTTGATACACTTGCAATATTGAGATGCTAGTCTGGTGGGAGGTCACTGTTTAACCCTTACAAGACCATAGCCATATGGAGAGCGAATAGGATGTCCCGCTGAAACTGCTTGTATACAATTTCTGCAAGAATAGTGGGGCATCTAACCAAACGTGTGCTAATCTAGCCCCTTATGTCAGTTCACAGCACTTTTCTTGGAAAATACTATCTGGAAGCAAAGAGAACCTAACTGTTCCTACTTCTTTTGAAAGTTTTATTGTCTGGCTATCTTCCCACCATTCAAGTGTATGCAAATTTTTGCTGGAAATGGGGTTGTTTTAAATTGCTTTTCCCTTTCCCTTTGGAAGAACGCACAGCAGAAACTCCTGTGCCTTGTCTAAGCACTGCCCAAAGCACTGCCTGTCATATTTGAGTCCAGTACTTTGCCAAGAGATAAGTGTTCCTTAAGCAAACACAAAACGAACCAAGAAGGAAAGTAAATTGTCTCTTGATTTTGACCCTTTAAGCCCAAATCCTTCTACCTGATTGATTGGTCATTGAATTTCCTCCTGAGTTCAAAGTTGACTGATGAAGATTCCTTTTCCATAGCTGTTCTTTTCCAGGGTTGCTGTAAAAAGGACTTGTATGCTGGGCTCAGCAAACTGCCATTATCTGGGAAAAAATGCCCACTCATGTTCCACCCTCTGAATTGCAAATAAGGCCCTAAGTCATTCTCGCCCTCCTTCCTCCTTCCAGATACATCACTCCACTCATTTCATCTGAACTATATAGATTGGGAGGACTTAGGGAGGGGAGCTCCGTTTCTTGTTGTGCAACCTATCAGATAAGGGGAAGGGCGCCCCTTTTCATTTCATTTCATTCTGTTCAAAATATTGCAATGCTTCGAGGTCATTTTTCTATTTTAACTACTTGCAAAAACAAAAGGGTTTTGGGCACCTGCGTGAATATTTGTGAATTATTTGGGGGAGGGATTACTGATTTTATTTTTATGTTTGGGTGGTTTTTTTAATTCAAACAGTTTTTGGAAGAAGAAGAAACTCACTCCAACTATCTGTAATTGACAGATTGCAGTGAGTTATCTGGCCTACATTTTTATCCATTTTTTTTCCTTTTTTTCTGTCTAGTTTCCTCAGGGGACAGGGGATAATTATATAAATATTATGCAAAAAATATATAGTTTTCTTTAGATCAGAAACGTATATTTTTAAGTCAGCCATATGTATTTTGTTTAAAAGAAACAAAGCTGTGAGTTACGTAACTGCAGTGGAATGTAGTCACATGGCTGGCAGTGGAAAATGAATGTTGGGTCAGACTCTTGTCAGCTTCCTTTCTCTAAACAGCCATCTTTGTAATAAAGTCAGTTGTGTTATACAAAACTGTTTTTTATATAAATTATGTTGATATGGCAATTTGCTTAAAGTATAAGTGTTCTACTGTGCATACATTTTTAAATGTAAAATAGTTGAGTTTTTCCTAATTTAGTTTTTGGTTATGAAATTGGCTGAAGTTGATTGGCTGAAGTTATTAAAGACTGTAGAATATGCCACCACGAGAGAGGACTTAAGATGAAAGCAAGGAGTCCACTTTGCAGATTTATGGATGCGCACACTCGCCCATTGGCCACCTTGCTGGTTCCGTTAATACTTTTGATCCTCTGCCTAGGGAAAAAGAGGGGGTTTTTTTTCAATTAAATCCTTCCTTATGTCAAAGTAGTTGAACAATTCTGTCCAAAGTTGACTGCATCAGCCATCTGAGAAAAGGCAAGTAAACCCAGTTCAGCAAAGATCAGCTCTTCAGTACAAAGTGCACACTTTATTTTATGTTATGTTATTTTATTTTTACCCTATGCAGCATTCTTCTGGATGTAGCTAGCATCCAAATAAAGTGGTTCCTGCACACAACTCCATTTATAAGTGTAGTCTATCCTTGCTGGAGGGTGTTAGATTATAATTTCTTACAACAGTAAGTATGCCGTTAGAAACAAAACTATCTTTGCAGGAAGCAAATGATAATGGGAGGAAGAAATAATTCAAGACTGTGCCATGCCAGATGAAAGATGAAGTAGTATCCTCTTGTGTACATTATTATGCTTGGGATGATTTATTTTAAAAAATGAAATGGGCCCTAGAGCAGTTTTTCATCTGTTTCTTAATAATAGGAATATATTCTTTTTGTTAAACAAATTGGCACATTGGTACCAAAGACATTACATTGTTTCCTACGTGCAGTGAAAAATATCCATTTTCAGGAGCTAAAACTGTGCAATTGGTTCTTTTTATTCTATTGCACAGAGATCTAGTTTAATTTTTTAAAGTTTTGTGCAATAAGTTTAAGGAAAATATTATTTTAAAAGGCATTTCTAAGAGGAAAACAAATCTAATTGTAATTTTAGCCATGGGCAATCTAAATGAAGATTTATACCATAACCACATTTTTGGTAATATTTAAGCAGAGTATAGAACTCTTGAGTGTTCATTTAGCTTTTGATCTAAGGACCAACACAAACACCCATTATAATAGGGCTGCAATCAAGTTGGAGATCAATAAAGATCTCCAATAATTCCAATTCAATGATTGCATTTTTTAAAAAGTGTTTTTTAATGCATCAATATTTGCTGAGCACTCCTAGTTCAGCATTTTTTTTTCCTGACCCACCATAGCTCTTGATGAGATTACAGCAATTGTTGGGATGGTTATAACCCTAAGAACAGGCACAGCTTTAAATTACAGCTTCTAGATGTGTCATGGAAATCTTTTATGAATACGCTTCACCAGACTCTCTAACTCTTTATGAGGGTCTTCTTGATGGAGGATTCGTGGACATCTAGCTCTACCACTAAAGAGAGGAAATAAATAGAACTCTCACTTCAGTCCATGATGCTTTTAGAATTGCTTCAATATTACAGCCAATATAGCTGCACACTAATACTCTATTCTACTTAACTTTTTGTTGTGCTTTGTAGCTGGCAATATTCCTATTAACCAAAAACAAAAGGAGTCCAGTCTACAGATTAATGTGCCCTTTAAACCCATGGCTAAGACTACTTGTTCAGGTTTTTTTCTGCCCATAAATAAATACATATGCAGTATTAACATAAATACTGTATATATGTTTATTTAAATCTCTTGAAAAGCATGCATATAAGAATTTTAAGTTTCCCCTTTTTCAATAACTAGTATAATAAGCAATGGTATTTTTGTATTAAAAGAAGAAAAAGACAAAACAAAAGACTGAATATTATATGGTATGCATGACAAAATGGTTTTTAAAAAGTGTGGTTTCAAAGCAATATGTACCCTGGTGTGTTTGCCATATTCTAGAGTCCAGCTTAAAGTGCACCTGATCTGTAATAGCATTTTGATATTATTTAATCTCTGTGTAAAATGTTTTGCATGTATTTATATGGTTCTTGGGATTTTTTTTTCTTTTTAGTTGTTCGATAAAGAATAAAGAGAGGGATGGGGTTGGCATGATTGACAAAGCTTTTTCTGTAACATTTGAAACTTTAAATATAGATAATGCTCTGATTGGAAACAGTGCAAGGAAATTTAGCTAATATGTAAGGTGCAACAGAAAGGGAAAGGGTTTTGAACTAATAAAGCTTGTTTTGCTGTTAAGCAGAATCAGTGCACAAGTGCATTGAGAGAATAAACTGTGCCCACGTGTAATTGTGATGTCTTCAATATGTGTCCCATCAGTTTATAAAGTCACTGATCATCTACTGAAGCTGCAATAGTATGAATTATTATAAAATATTAACTTGGACCAAATTTAAGGTGTGAAAATTATACACTTTTTAAAAGGTGACATGATTTTTAAAAAATATATCTAAGATGTTAATGGCACAAAATATGTGTCACTTTTGCCATGTCTGAGTAAGCTCCAGAAAAAGCTACCAAATTCTAGCCAAGGCTAAGGATCCATGCCAATGACATATGCAAAAATTCAAATGAATATTTTAAAGTGGAAAAGGCAGAATGCTTTGCAATTTTAAATTTAAATTAAAAATATTGCCAGTTCATATGTTATCCTTTTAGCATGAACTCTTCCAATGGCTGAACTTGTTCTTGTTTCTGGCAATATATCATGTGAATATATAACATCATCACATCCAGAGTGGGTATAGATTATTAAAAATAATTACTTAGTGAACATTGTCATGGCTTTTACTGTCCTGTTGCACAATATAGTTATACTGAGACAAAGCTTCAATGCGATATTTTCTAAAAGTGTAATGTTTATATGAGATCTTCATATTTTGAATAGAAAGGTTTTTAGAAAAAGCCTTCGTTCAACGAAAAAAATCCCTTGAACAAGCATCCTTAATGGGAAGGACTTGAAGCTGTGTTATAGGAAAACTGGAGTTAAGGTTTGATTAGGAATTCACTCTAGTTCAGTAGTGTAGTTCTGCAGGAGAAGCAACTAAATATAAGGCATGCTTTAAAGCATAATTTAATGAAAACGTTAAATATAATAATTAGGAAGGACATAAAAAATAAAGACTGAATCCAGTGTATGTAAAAAGGGGGAAATTCTACTTGGAGGAGCAGCATATATGAAAAAGTTAAGATTCAGTGAGCTTGCTACTATAGTAGTAACCCCTAACCCATCCCTATCAGTATTTTGTCCACACTGATTACACATTAGAAACTTATTTTATTTTTAAAAATTGGTAAGTTTCATTCAAATAGAGGGCAGGTTATGATTTAAAAAAAACAGACAAAAACAGTACAAATAGTCATAATAGCAACTTAGCAAGGGAACTTGGGAGCCTTTAAAAGTTGAACAACAGTTACTGTTTTTGTACTGAATATGGGAAATTATAATATTTCTGAGAATTTAGTGGTTCTTGTCTCACAAAGCTTATTCCCAAGTTTTTTTATTGTTTTATTTAAATTTGTGGGGGGAAAACTTTGTTTTGTTTTTTCAAAATGTTCAAACATTTTTTGAACGGGTTCAAATGTTCAAACATTTTTTTGAACAGGTAGGTTCATCAGGTTCTTAAGGAAAAGTCTTTTTCAACCACACTGTACATTTTGGAAAGCAAAACTGGGGTAAATAATTTAGTATACCATTTGCTTCCTGAGACCACACACACTTAGGTGTATGAGCTTAAATATGCTGCTTTCAGTATAATTTTATGCAATTTAGCTGGTTTGGTTTGGTTTGGTTTGATTGGTTTGAGAGGTCTAGGCTGCCCCTTAAACCAAAGCAGCATGATTAAAAACACAACCAGTCAAATGAATCGGATAGCATAACACAGAAGTCTGCACTCTTTGAAACTAGGAAAGCAATTTCTAAATAGGGCAAAGTATTTGTAGAAATTGCAAAACTTTTGAGGGATTTCCAGAGAATCCTGAGTTTCTTCTCATACATGTTATCTATTTCTGATAAATTCTGAATGAAACGCCCTTACTAAAATACAGCATGGCATATAAATGTCACCAAAGTTATCTTTGCTTCCAAAATCATCAAGTAAATTTAAACATGATATGGTTATTCAAACTGGCTGCATTGTTATGTATTCCTAGATGTCTTTTCTATGCTGCCACACACAAAACCAAATTAAAATTCATGAGTCATCTGTTATCTGTAGTGAACTTGTTCTGTGGTTATTCGTTTCTATGTCATTGGTGCTTTTTTACATGCCATAGTTTTATCAGATGTGAAAGCTGCCATTTTTGTGCCTTCCAACCAGCCCACCACTGCTTAGGTATGCTGATCTGTCTTCTGCAGATTTGATAACACTACCTATTTGCAATTACTGTTCCTTGAATTGCATGATTAAAAAAATGTATCCAGATATTGGGGTCCCAACCAATTCTAATAATACCATATTTAGACTCAGATTTCTGAGAGAGGGAAAGAGATGTAATCTTGAATAACTCCATACACATAAATGGATATATCTTAATCAACCTCTTAAAGTTTTACACATTTGGTAGCATTACAGAAACAATTTTGCTTCTTTGCCATTCTATTTTGCTCAACAAATACAGAGGTTTTCTGCATTAGCAGAGCCTTCTATATCAGAAGAGGCACTCTGAATTAGTATTCTGAAGAAATCCAATTTCTAAATTGCAAGAAGAGCCTCCAAGAGTTAGCATAAGCAATTTCTGTCAAATGGACGAGAGGCTGATCATGATTGGAAGGGACAGAGCTAATGCTCTCCCCATCCTGCCTTGTGTAGATGCCATGTATTCCCAAATGCCTGAAAAGGACTATTGAAAGATAAAGTTTATGCAAACAGTTCACAAATAAGCATCTATTTTAGAACAACAGAGTTGGAAGAGACCTTGGAGGTCTTCTAGCCCAACCCCCTGCTCAAATAGGAGACCCTATACCATTTCAGACAAATGACCGTCCAATCTCTTCTTAAAAACCTCCAGTGATGGAGCACTCACAACTTCTGAAGGCAAGCTATTCCACTAGTTAATTGTTCTATCAGTAAATTTCTCCTTATTTCTAAGTTGTTTCACTCCTTGATTAATTCCCATCAGAAGGACATGCCTTTGAATCAGTTAAATAAACTCTAAAATATTAAATGGGGAAGGGATTATGTGTGTTTTTTAAATAATCCTTTGTGAGTTGGTATTGAAAAACAGCAAAATGCAGGAGTGAAAGAAGACATCTGAAGAGACAGTAATAAAATATCCAAATCATATTAGACGCCAATGTATGTTCTTTTAGTTAATTGATTTCAGCAGACAAAACTAAAAACTAGATCCAATTAAGTAAAACTGCAATAACTTGCACTGGCCTTAGTGTTTCTCTTGATCACTGTTGCAGAATCATTTCTCATACTTTGAAAAAACAAAATCATTTCTTGTTTATTTTTTGGCTAATTTGTTAGCTGCTTTTGGGCCTTGCCATTAGCTAAACTCAACTTTCCAATCTGTTTTCATTGTGTGGCTGATGTAAATTTTTAGAAAATGGTATTGTAATGCCTTGTTCAGGCTATTAATTCGCCTACTTTTAAACAAAAGTTGGACCAAGCAGATCATTGCACTGCCTCAATTTGTGACATAAATGAATAATAATAATTATTTGGAATAAAGGTGAAACTGAGCAAAGCCTCAATAGATATCAGTGCGAAGTATTTGCTGCCTCTGTCCTTGATGTCTGTCATTGTCATTTGGTCCTGCATAGTGTATCACTGACAAATCCAGACTGAACTTGTGAGGCCATCCATTTATGGGCAAGCATTTTTTAATATTGTAAATAAAAAGATACAAAAAATGAAGCCCATTTCTTTCTCACTTCCTGGTATGTTCTTGGTTTCTGGATGTATCCAACCTCTGTTCTGATGGCTGATTCTTCTCCTTAACCCCTTGTTCCAAAATGTGCATATTTGTGGTTCACAGTTTGGGATGTGGGGAGTCTCATTCCAGATTACAGGATAGTGCTGTATGTATCCAGTGTGTCCTTTCACAATGTTTTTTTCCCTTAACCTAGTTTTCTTTAGATGTATTAGACTCAGTTGGCTCCAGTGGTGGGTTGCTCCCGGTTCGGTCCGGTTCACACGAATAGGTAGCGGTGACGTTGTGATGTCACCGAACCAGTTCTCTGCGTCCCGGACCCGGGCCCACTCACATGCCCGAACTCACTGTTTTGGAGAAAAACTTTGAAAATGTCTGGTGGCACGCTTTAGGCACGCGAGCAAAGCGACCGCGTGCGCGCAAATCACGTGCGCACGAAGAGAACCAGTAGTAAAGGTAAGTAGAACCCACCCTGGTTGGCTCCACATACTAGATGGGCTCATAAGGAATCCTTTTTATATTGGATTATTGTTTATCTATCTTTCCTGCTAAAAGGCAAGAAAAGATTCTTTACTAGATGGGGTTATTAAAAGAGCATTACAAAAAGAACAAGTGTCAAGTGGTTTTGGAACTGACCAGTTATTTGGTTTCAGTGCCAAAGCTAAGTACATAGGTACTTGCTCTGAATACTTCAGCTCACAAAATTCTAAACAATGGTCATACTGGCCAGCAATTTTGAGAATTAAAATCCACACATCAGGATGGGGGCCAGGTTGGGGAAAATGAGTGGAGGTATATTGGAATATATTGGAAATCTGTTCAATATTTCATTTATAATGCAAGGATTAGTTGAAGCAACGTGGTGGGCCTGCATAAATCACTCAGTGGAAGGTTAAGTCAACGCATACAAACTGAAAAAGTACAAAATGAAGAATATTATCAGTGCCTAACGTGGAAGGAAATACTTTAATCTTCCCAGTATATTTTTACAATGTGAGAAAGAGGATTTCAAATTCTGCTGTTATATACAGAACTCCAAGTAAGGATAGACTTCAGAGTTAAATCAGGAAGAACTATGCTTAGGAGAGTTGAGCAATGACCTAGATGATAGACCAATTCTATGATATAGCTGGAGGTGATCCCACACAGGCTGAAAAACCCAGTAAGGAGAACCTTGCCCTTGCAACACAAGAAGTGGGAGCATGGCCACAGGGCAGAAATTCATTTAGGATATGCAGCTATCTTCTGACTTGTTTTCAGAACCTAGGAGTCTCTGAAGTGCTGTGAATCTAATTTAGCTAGTATATATTTGATCTCAACTTGGGCAACATAAAATTGCATTCAGTGGTGAAATGAACAATTGCCTGCAATCTACTCTGCTGACCCTATTATATTTTTTAAATACATCCTATAAATTGGCTTGTGCCATGGCTTGTGTCATTCTCCCAGTATAAACCTTTTGAAATTGTAATAGCACGATCTACACCCAAGCAAGATACAGGAAACTAAGTTTACAGCACGTGCCTTCCACATGCAAGCACCAAATTTTAGCTACAGCTTCCAGGAGCACTCCAAAAATTACTGCTTGAATTGTAGTTTTAGGACATACAGTAGTATAATAGTAATTGGAATCAGGACCTCTAATTCTAAGTGACTTAAAGTGCCATACATGTCTATGCCAGCTTAGAACAGCAATGATGGTGGATACAATTGTAGTCATTAAGTGAATTCCTTATGCTCATTAGGCACATCACATGATCTACCATTTGTGATCTGCCAGTTTCCCTGCGGACTGTTTGTTGAAAGCTGGCAATGAAGGTCCATGGCGATGCTGTAATTTTGAAGATTGGACATAAGCAACCTCAATCAGTACCATCATAACTTCAGTCACCAAATGAATGGTTATCAACTAAGCATTATGGAACGGTGTCAAAAATTTAAAAAATGCCTAACTTGACTGCTGGAGTGTCACCCCAATTCCCAAACAATTCTCTATGCCCCCCCTCTCCCTCCCCCCACAACTAGGCCATCCTGAAGAGTAGTACTCAGCAGCAGGGCCAAGGCTAGGCCTGAGGTAAAGGCCTAGGCCTCAACTTCAGCTCTAGCACCATTGCTGCCACTGCTGCCACTCAAAAAGGCCGCCTTCCACCTTTCCCAAGGCACAATTTTCCCAACAACCCAGCACTTTCCACGTGTCATTTATCTTCAGCTGAAGGCTTCTTTCTGTTGACAGGCCCCCATGGCCTATTCAAGACTGCTCCCGGGTAAACACAAGGCCTCCTTGGAGCAGCTTTGGATTATGCAACCTCTAAAACCTTTCTGTATATTTTGAGCATGCCTGACCTTACTGCAGCCAATATCTTTTTCGTGAAAGAACCTTTAGCTTCAACCCAAAGGAGTCAATCTTTGTTTCTTAAGGATCAGATTCCAGCAGGATCAGACAGCAACCCACCCACTTCCATTGTTGTATGGCCTCCACAGCTCACAGATATTGGGAGAACTGGGTGTGCTTTCAAAAATAGTTATTGAATGTTGGTGAAGACTGGTGTATAAAAAAAAATTGTCAAAGATTTGCCGTTTGGATATACCTGCAGCTTAATTCTGGTTTTATCTCTTATAATGCTTGTCCTCCAAGCATGTCATTTAGGGGCTAGGTGCTCCTCTGGTATATAGGAATAAAACTATATCCTGCCTTTATGATTTTTGTAAATCTGAGATTTACTGAGCGGAGAACATACCTAATACTACTTTCTTCCCCACAACAATCTTGTGAGGTGGGTTGGGCTGAGAGAGTAACTGGCCCAAAGTCTGGCTTCAGGGGTGGCCCTGAACTGGCCCTTAGCTGGCTTCAGGGTGGGTTCTATTTACCTTTACTACCGGTTCTCTTCCTGCACGCACACGCAACAGATCATCCTTGCTGCTTGTGCACCTTTTTCTTCCACTTTTCCCTTCCACATAACTTTCTATTAATGTGCTTTGATACATCACTTTGGGAACATCTTACTTCTTTTGCAATTACCTTTTGAGGCTTTCCCTCCTTCTGGAGAGTGTCAGTGATGGTTTTCTGCACAACTGTCAGGTCAGCAGTCTTTCCCATGATTGTGATTCCTACTGAACCAGACCGAGAGACCATTTACAGGCTCAGGAACCCTTTGCAGGTGTTATGGCTTAAGTAGCTGATTAGAGTGGGACACTTTGAG
>JANHFM010006046.1:331158-345972 GCA_032468115.1 Grayia smithii | reverse complement strand
ACAAAAAACACATCCTGCATTATTTCTTAACCATAAATTGTAATTGGCAGGATTGGGATAATTAAACTAATTAAAAACAATAGTATTAAGAATAGAAAAAAATATGATACAAAATACAAGAATTGCAGGATACACAATATTCCTAAATCTTCATTTGGCCATAGCTGAGTCCATGAGAAAATTCAGAATATATGATGTAGATATGTGGATGAAAATAATGTTATGGAAAACATCCCATTAAGTGAGCAACTAAAGAACCAGAGGCTCTGGCAGATATGTCTGACACTGTTTCAGAGGGCAACAGTCCCAATGACCCATGCAACGCCAGCAGTACAGGCCATCATACTCTCTGTTCAGGGTAAAAAAAAAACTCTTTGAATAAATTTTGTACATCTTTTTGGGCCAAGTTTTTAATTATCTCTCAAATGAATAAATTAGAAAGGAAGCGTAATTTTCCCCATGAATTTCTATATACTAGCTGAAACCAGTCAAAATGGCACAAGATGAGTGGGATGAGAATAAAATGTGCTATTCCATCTTCTATATAAATGTTCATTTTCAACAGTGTAAGGGTAGGAGTTCCACCTGTAGTAGGCTTGGTCCAAGTTTATTTTCCTGTCCTCTGCATTATACATAGTTCTGCCATTTTTAGAGTTTTTAAAAATTTACATAACCCAAGAAGTGACTCAAAACTGCAGAAATAACCCCCAAAACAAAAGGAAGCTCTGAAATACACAGAAATTACAAGCCGCACAGCTGAAAAACAGGTATGACAATTCAGTAGAAAATATAATGATGAAAAAGAGTTGCTATGTAGAATTATGGGTAGGTCTTGGATCTTCTCTAGATGAAATGTTCATGGTTTCATTCTGAAATGTTTAAAATGGGCAATAGTCGGGACATATCTCTGACCAGCAGGGTAATTCAAAATAAACTAGTGCAGCCAAGTTCTTCAAGCAGTTTCAAGTGTGCTTTAAGACTTGTCATAACTCTTCTACTAGAAAGATCCAACAAAACATATAGCTTTTATTTTCCCTCAAAATGAAGCCGTGTAGCAAATCAACTGTCAATCATCTCAGAGAGTTCAAGCAGGAGCTCATCCTCATCTTTTCCTGGATCTAAATCAATTTCTGCTTCCAATTTGCCTCCTGAGATTTCCCAAATCAGTTTATCAAAGTCATCTTCAACTGAAGGTTGAATTTTCCCAGTTCCTGTTGAGCTCAGTCTGCGGGTCTTTGCTACTGCTGCACGAGAAGAACTTGGGTTTGCTATCTCTGCTTGCAAGGTGGAGGCTACCTGATTTTCCAGGTACAGTTCAGAGCTTCACAAAGAGAAAAAAAAACAAAACAATCATACAACTTCAAGTAGAAAACAGACATGTGTAAACCTTTGTAGGATTTTCAGTTCAAGTAAAATGGTGTGGAGCTGAACCATGGACATAAGTTAACTATAGGCAGAATAGAGATAGGTAAAGTACAAATTATGCTGTGGTAGTATCTAGGCCATATAACAAGCCCAGGATGTGCAGACTAGCAGGAAAAAAAGAGGGCCTATATTTCAGGGCATGTAGTAAGGGATTGGACTTAATCTGTATTGCCCCATAGCCAAAGGGTTAAATCTACAAGGAAGTAATTCAGGCTAGAAATCCGGAAGAACTTTCTGGCACACTAGCTGTCAGCCGACACAACAAGCTATCCCATAAGATAGTGAATTCTGTTTTGATGGATTTCTTCAAATAGAGGCTAAATCAGGGGTGTCAAACTGGCAGCCCACGGGCCAGATGCATCACATGCAGGCCACGCCCACCCCAGCTCTGTGAAGGGAAAATGTCACAAAACATCATGTGATGGCAACATGACGCCGCGAGTTTGACACCCATGGGCTAATGGTACCTCTCAAAAATGCTCTACCAAATTCTGCACTGAAGAGGTTTGGACTAGATGATCTCTAATGCATCTTCTAACTCTATAATTCTACAAAAGTGCCATTAGATATTACTACAATGTTGGCAGTACACAGTTTGTATGGATGTTTTTCCACTACATAGCCTACTGCTTGCTTTTAAATGTTCATATTAATTTAAGTTCAGCAGTATATAATACACAGAAAAGATTAGATTGCTATGGACATATCAGACATAATAAAAACATCATAACATCTTGTAGTACTTTGAAAATCTAATATAATTACTTTAATATAAGATTTCTTTAGTAAGTCTCTACTTCAGATACAGAGAAACTGCAAAACTGCAGAGCAGATACCAAATGAAACAATTAGGATAGCACAGGATGTTTGTTACTGTACAACTACCAAAATATTACCAATGTTTTAAATCAGAGATAACCTACAAATTCCTGTGAAAACAAATACATGGTCTGTTGACTTGGGAATCCTACAAGATTAATTACAAATTGGTTTAGAATACTTTTGCCTTTTAAACTTCGTTATCTGTAAACTCACAGTGCATCTTCAAAACTATTAGCAAGTTAGATTTCACTATAAGAAATTTAAAGTATCCACATGATGCTTATGATGCTTTCCAATCTATAGGTAAAAGTAAAGGTTCCCCTCGCACATATGTGCTAGTCGTTCCCGACTCTAGGGGGCAGTGCTCATCTCCAATTCAAAGCCAAAGAGCCAGCGCTGTCCGCAGATGTCTCCATGGTCATGTGGCCAGCATGACTAAACACAAAAGGTGCATGGAACGCTGTTACCTTCCCACCAAAGGCGGTCCCTATTTTTCTACTTGCATTTTTATGTGCTTTCGAACTGCTAGATTGGCAGAAGCTGGGACAAGTAACAGGAGGTCACCCCGTATACGGGGCACTAGGGATTCAAACCGAACTGCATGACCTTTCCATCGACAAGTTCAGCGTCTTAGCCACTGAGTCTATATTATCTATAGCCAGATTTGAAGAAAGCTGGCTATAGATTTCAGTTTTGTTTTATCACAATGACGGACTAGAAGTCACTAGGAGAAAATCTTATTAGATATTTATATTTGATTTTTAAAAATATGTTTGTAATATGTTGAAGATATTTCTTTGACAAATACTTTCAGAGTTAGCAACCAGGTACTAACATTTTTCAGATTGAGTATATTCAAGATTCTTACACATTTTTCCTCAATCTGCTTTCATTGGCTATTACCCAGATATCTACTCATAAATGTGAAGGGAAAGAACATAAATATCATATGACCCAATTTATGCCAAGTAAACATTCCACTTTGTCCTGCTGTTCTATGAGAAAATTCCAATCATGTGTAAAATGGCTATAAAGAAATAATAATTACCTGTTATAATCCATTCTCTTAGGCATACTGTCCTTTGAAACATCTGGGGTGCTTCCCTAAGGAAAAAAATAAAAATAAAGTCACTCTGTGAGGTTCGCTATCACCAGAGTTATTTTACTCCTGGACTTCCATTCCATTGTTCTTTGTTATGCAAAATAATACATGTTTTATCAATATAAATGGAGAATTCTCTGAAGAGGTTTAGATCTAAAAGTGCTCTCTCCCATCTCATAAAATTGCTACTCCTATAAGACAGAAAAGTATATATAAAACAACCTAATGCCCTCATCTCAGAATTTTAGTAGCACAATATAATAATAACAACAGCAGCAGTGACAATAATAGCCTTTATTGTCATTGTACATCATGTATACAATGAATCTCTTTTCTTACCAGAGCTGTGTTTTCAGAAGCAAACTTCTTCATTTCTGTGCTTGCGATAGGGCTCAGGGGCTTCACTGCAGCAACAGAGGGATGACACTCTGATATTTTTCGCTTCTGTGTCTGCTTTGCTGGGGAAATAGGTTTCACTCCAGATGGTTTCACATTCATCTTGGGTTTGACTGAAATATAAAAGCATCCAGTGAGAATGGAATTATAACCTCTCTATTAATGTTGCACAAGACGTTTCAAAAAAAAATTCTTAGAAGAGACATATTTTAATCAATTCCAAATTTTAATGTATGGAAATATTTAAAATTATATTTCTAGACTGATGACAAAATACTATCTAAGCATTGTTCCCACACTTCAGTGTTTCCCACACAAAAAGGAATTATAACAAACTGCAGTATTCTGCAGAGAATGTAGGACTAGAAATGTCTCATCATAGAGGTAGAGCTTCTCAATGGGAAGAAATAATCGTTGAAAAATGAAATCAGCTTTCTGTATGCTGAAAAGGGGAAATTTACATAATAATGACTTCTGAGAACTGAAGATTTTGCTCCTATCTGTTAATAATATAGATGCTTGAACCCTTATCCCTCCAATATGGACTTGTATACACCTGAAGCAAAGTTGAACTGTGGGGAACATTGATATCATCCAATATATAATGGTTCTACTTCCCACAGGACTATAAACAATGCTATTCTTGAAACAATCAGAATAAACTGATCCACGAATAGAAAAAGTTCCAGATTTATTATTCGAGAACACATTCAACAATACTGTGCTTATTTCCATGGGTCTAACACGAGAGAATGTCTCCCAATACAAGCAATTGCTGAAAACTAGGATTATTACTGATTTTTTCTTATGTCCAAGACATATTAAGAAAAGGAATTAAATTATGAAGTTTGCCATTATCTCAAGAACTTGATAAATATTCAAGTATAACTCGCAGATCAGAAATATTTTCTATTTAAAAACAAGGAGTATTCTGGAAAGGAAACTTTACCCTTCGTTCTTGGTTCTGCAGCTTGAGGGCAAAGCTTCAGGTCTTCTGATGTTCCCTCCTGAGATTTCATCAACAATCTTTTGGAAAGTGGACGTGTTTTCCCCATAGTCACTAAGGATTCAGAATTTGTAGTCACTTGTGTCATTTTTCCTTCTATTTCTTCCCCAGCAAGTGGTGCAGTCACTTGTAGTTCCTGTGATTTTTCCTCTTGTTGCTGCTGCTTTAATCGTTGCTTCTCCTTCCTTATTTCTTCTAAGCTCTTCACGTAGACTTTAGAATGTGAATTACTCACACTATCATTCAAAGGCTGCATAGATGCAAAAGAAATACATTTAAAAAATGAATGTCCAATAAGCAATCAATATAAGTCCTTTGAAAAATGCACACGCTCTTATCACTTCACCCAAATCAAATATAAATCTTCATTATAAACCTAGGGCAGACAGCATCATTCAACCAACATTTTTGGTATTATGCAGTTTATAAAAAATAAAAAGATTGTTTTATTTATCTAAAAGCACAATCTATGGCAACCATACATATGTTTTGCTTCTTGGTGGAAGCCTGAAGTCAGAAAGAAATGCATTGCAACTGCAGTGGAGATCAGCTTGATTATAATTTCCTACTTAAATCCTGTTTCCGAAAACAGAAGAACAGTATATATTGTATAAAAGTCTATATTAAATATTTGATCTTCATTAAGAGTGTTTTTCTTTTATAATCAGTGGTCTATTTGGTAGCATAACCTGCCATCTATAATATGTTGCAGCATCAACTGTTAGTTATTGTTCATGACAATGGGATCTAAATAACTCAGAAGAATGAGAATGATATCTCTTTTATCATGTCAAATACTCCTAATTAAAATACCAGATGTTAGTTTCCAAATATACTAAATAAAAGGATGATACAAGGTATGTGCATTTGCAAAAGCTATCTTCTTACAGTACAATGAAGCTCACCTTTGTAGCAATGTCTCCTATAGAAATTCTTGGAGAAGACCTCAATACCAGAGTTTTTTCTTCCTTTTCAGGAGCTGTTGACAAATCACAGAGATAATTCTAAAAGAACTACATTACCATTCCCAGTTTTCTGTAACATTATTTGGAATAACAATGGTTTATTTAATCATGTACTGCTGCAGGGGTGGGGGGTTATTGGTTGGGGATTTTTTAATTATTTTTTTCTACATTGTGTGTTGATTGTTTGTAAACAATCCCAAGGTTGACTCAGCCTTCCACCCTTTCAGGGTAGGTAAACTGAGGACCCAGATTGCTGGGGGCAATAAGCTGACTTTGTAAAAATGCCGCTTAAAAGAAATAAGCAAGGAATTCCAAAATGAAATAGAAGTGGTTGAGATTTGGAATTGTTAAATCTATTTTGCTTCTCAATTCTAAAATACAAAGAGAGATCAGAGGAACACTAAGAGTTAAGTTTCCTTTATTTTTGGCATTATATTAATGCACCTAGCACATAACATGAAGAGTTCTGGTACTGCTGTATTTTAAGATCCAGGCCAAGAACATTTATCCATCCTGGTATATAATAATTGGCTTCAAAATGAAACTGGGAAAAATACATTCTGAATGCATCATTTAGAAAATTAAACACTTTAACAAGGAAAGTTGATACCTGTCAGCTTTGTAACATACAACATTCTCCTCCCAGTTATAGTTCGTTCAGATTGTATCTGTGTCTTTGATGTGCTCTCCAAACCTTGCTGCATGCGGAGAGCTTTCTCCTGCTTGATTTCCTCCAAAGTTTTGATGTGCACTTCCCTAAAGTCCTTGGTTTTGACAGAAGACTCTTCCAATTTTCTTTTTTTAGATATAGCTGCACCCAAAAACCCTTCTTTCTGAGGTTCACACTCATGATTTGGTTTGGAAACAGCCTCTTTTTCCATTTTTATTCGCTCCTCTTCCATTTGCCTTTGTTTTTTCTCAGCCAAGACTTCAGAAAAGGTTTTGATCCGTACTATAGGAGGTTTTGATACTGGATTGGGATTTGTTATACAAGCCACTTCAACTCTGGGTTTGGGGTGAATTTCTCCCTTTTTTTGGCTAGCTTTCTCCAAGCGAATTTCTTCAAGTGTTTTAACATAGATTTCACCAGTTGGTTTGGCAGCAGACTCTGAATCACCAAAACAAATAAGATCACACACTTTTTGCCCACTAGTTGTATTCCCCAATGGCTCTACTGAGACAAAAACAAACATACAAACTATTGCTATTCTTTGTTTCACTATAAACAGGTTGTACTTCAAAAATATAAATAATTCTTTTCAATCTTTGCCAGAATTTCATATAGTGACCTAGAAGTTCAAAATAAAAAAGTATAAAATATGAAATATATGATAAATATAGATGAACAAGATTCTTCATTCCAGCAAACACAGAACTTCTAAAATTTAAAAAAGGGATTTAAAATACAATACTGGCTGACTATTTTTTAAAAGGTTTAGGCTACAGTTCAGTATTCAATTAGCAAGGCATAAGATTCAGTCCAATAAAGATGCTTTCTGAACAAACATGCAGACGATTCAGCTGAGCAAAAATTCACTACAGAAAGAAAATTTTATTGTATTAAAATAAAATTAGTACCTGTTTCCATACTGCTTTGCTCAGATGCTAATCCCAGTCTTTCTTTAAGAAACCTGGGAACTTGAACTGAAATCAAGAATGATAAAATCAGCTACAGTCACTTTTTATTTTATTTTTTTAAAAGGTTTTTTGAATCAAACACATGGCTTCTTACAATTTATACGCACCATTTACATGCATGATGCATTACCTATTACCCCATCTAATATATTAAAGCCTGAAGTACACATACTACTACTACTAGGTACCGAGGTGGCGCAGTGGTTAGAGTGCAGTACTGCAGGCTACTTCAGCTGACTGCTAGCTACAGTTTCAGCAGATTGAATCTCACCAGGCTCAAGGTTGACTCAGCCTTCCATCCTTCCGAGGTGGGTAAAATGAGGGCCCAGATTGTTGGGGGCAAAATGCTAACTCTGTAAACCGCTTAGAGGGGTCTGTAAAGGCACTATGAAGCGGTATATAAGTCTAAGTGCTATAGTGCTATTGCTACTACAATAAATATAATATGTAATTTTGGAGTTGTTTTAGAGAAAATGTGATTATTTTCTGGAAGACTACAGAAAGATATTTTCTCCATAAAATTAAAACATTAGATTTTATCTACAAAAAAATTGTCAAAGAGGCTTTCTCATTATGTAATTATGATTTATTTATTCAAAGAATAAATAGCAGCCTTATGAAGATGTTGAATTATTTGGTTACTATAAGAAAAGGAAGGAGGAGAGCATAACACATGACAGTTATTATTTCTAAGCTCTCTCTACCATACATATATTAAATAAACAAATATTAAGAACAACACTTCTACAGATGAATATTATCTATTTCTAAATATAATCTATACCTGAAATAAATAAAATACGTTTTATTGATGTAACAGCCATACCTCTTTTTGGTGTTTTTTCTGTACTTTCAAGTGAATCCATTTTTTTCCCCAGTCTATCAGCAAGGCTACGCTTTAATGGAATTCCAGTCTCAGTGACTTATGGTGAAAAGATAATAAATTTATGTTTCATTTTTTTAAAATTGTAAATATTTCTACTACTTATGTATTATATACATGTCTACTTGAAATTATAGCCCTTATTTACTTAGACGATACTGTAATCTGCCTTCAGTGGGTATGTGCCTAGAATGGCAGTGCACTTTTATATAAAAATAATTTTATAATGCAATAAATAGATTAGAAGAATATTTCTAGTCAAGATACATTCTGCTTCTAATTTTATTCAGAGGTAATTCAGTAAGTGCTAGAAATGAAGAGAATACATTCCTTGAACTTTGTATATCTATGCATCAATAAAGAGAAACATGGTTGTGATATATAACAAATGAAGGTGAGGGGAACAGATATTTCCGTACAAGTAGTGCTCGACTCACAACAGTTCATTCAGTGACTATTCAAAGTTACAACACCACTGAAAAGTGACATGAATATTTTTCACTTATGACCGCTCTAACATCCCCATGGTCATGTGATCAAAATTCAAATGCTTAGCAACTATCACATTTATGATAGTTGCAGTGTCCCTGAGTCATGTCCCTTTTGTGATCTTCTGACAAGCAATGTCAATAAGGAAACCAGATTCACTTAACAACCATGTCACTAACTTAAGAACCATGGCAAGAAAAGTCATACTATGAGGAAAAATTTTACTTAACAAATGTCTCACATAGCAACAGAAATTTTGGGCTCAATTATGGTGATAAGTCAAGGATTACCTGTAGTACCTTTTTTCCCTCATCTGATTACTCACCTATGGGAGACTTTCTTTTCCCCAATCTCTCTGCAAGTGTTAATCGTATCCGAGGCTCTTCACCTAAGGAAAGTGAAATACAAGAAAAGTTAACTTTTGCTTTTCTACCACAAATATAAACAACTATTGCCCCCTTCAGTTACATGGAATATGAATTGAGATACAACTTATCTATTCATGGCAATGCTAGTGTACATTAAAGAGTGAAGTTAGAAGAGTATTAAATATGAAATATAACCAAGTTATTTTCTCCATAGGAGTCATTAAGAAAAAAGTTAATTATGACCTGATGGTTTTGCAGTGCCATATTTCTGTTAAATATAGCTTTTATAGCTAATGAGTTTCAGACCTGTTTCTTGTTGCATATCATAAATACTGTCAAATAAAAGTTCCATCATGCCTAAATTCTGATATAAACATATAATCCTAATCAACAACAAAAAACAACTGTAGTTAGCCCGCAGCTAGAAGAAATAACATAAATAAAAAATAAATGAAATGAAATAAAAAAGACAGATTTACCTTGCCTCATAGATAAAGTTACAGTTCTAACTACAGTCCGTGCATTTTCTTTCTCTGGGCCTGGTTGAACAATCATTTCAGAAGGAATGTCTGAAGAAAGCAAAAAGAAAGCTATGTTAATTTTCACAGCAGCCGCTATTTATGATTTGAAGCTTATGTTTACATGCTTTGTAAGAAAGCAACCCAACTGAGAGCCAGTTTGGTCTAATGGTTAAGACACCAGGCTAGAAACCAGGAAACTGTGAGTTATAGTCCCTCCTTAGGCATGAAAGCCAGCTAGATGACTTTGGGTCAATCACTCTCTCTTAGCCCACTCACCTCATATGTTACAGTTGTGGAAAAATAGGAGGAGGAGGAAGAAGAAGTATTAGATATGTTCTCTGCCTTGAGTTATTTATTGAAACAATAAAGGTGGCATAAAATAAAATCTTAAAAACCCTGAATTCAGTAAAGTTTATTTAGAACAAATTGCACTAGTGGTCAATACCTATCATTCCTTGCAACTACATTTCAAAACTTCATATATCACGGAACACAAAATACCAGGTTAGCTTGCAGCTGAAATAGACCTTCATCTTCTTAGTCACTAAACCTACAAATCATTACAACCAAAGAAAAACATAACACTACAATCACATTCTTCATTTCCTTAAGCAATAACCAAGTAAGGTATTAGCTTTATCAGATTATATAGGAGCAATAGCTTAAAACAAAATTAAGTAAAGCTTTACAATGAACTTCTTCTCAACAATGCACAAATACATTCTCCAAGAAATTATCAAAGAGGACATGGCAGGACACTATGAAAGAAAGAAAACCAACAAACCATTTTGCTGCTTTGATTTTTCTTTCATTTTCTTTGATTTTATTTCTTCAAGAGTTTTGATTCCAAAATTCAAACTTTTATCTGAAAAATGCAGATATCTGATTGAAAAATGCGTATATAATTCCAGAAACCAAACATTTACAGTAGATTTTTCAAATTTAAGATAATTGAAGAAATTAATATAATCTTAATACTACATACTGTCTATTCTTACCTTTATCTTGATTTGCACTAGTCACTGATTTACGAGTAGAAATTACCCGCAATCCATTTGGACTTTCTGTTGATGGTTGTTGAGCAGGCATTTTAGATTCATCACCTTCTTCAGATAATTGATCTGAAAGGAACATTATGTTACTTTAATTATAATCCTGTTTATTCATAAATAAGCAAGATCTACTGATCTTAAATCAATAGAGGGCAGGTTGCCTTTCTTAATGTGCCTAGGACTGCTATCATTTACTATCCATAATTTCTTATCAGAAATATGTAGCCCTAATACTAAAATAAATGTTTAATGTCTACTTTTTATATTCATGATAAGTTAGGATGGTTATTGAGCTATATCTTGGGGTTTCATACTAAATCATGAGAATTCATAATTTACTATTAAGTATATAATTTCAGACTGCATTTAAACATTTAGAATGATTTGATTAATTGTACAAGATATATTTAAACCTTTAGAAGAATAGCATGCTATAAAAGTAGGTGTCAATGAAGTAACTATATTTAAAAAACAAGTCTGATACTGAATTTTATTTATTTATTTATTTTATTTATTTATTTATAAAACATATATGCCGCCCTTCTCCTGAAGGACTCAGGGCGGCTCACACAATTTAAAACAACAATAACAGATTATTAATTAAGAATTAAAATAGCAAATTTAAAATCAATTAACAATTAAAATATTAAAAAAACCTATCATGTCAACCAATTTGTTGGAATAGCTAATTTACTCTAGAATCATTAATGGACTTAAATTTTGTGCATGGATTTACACTGTATTCAAATGTTGGCTTTTTTCTTTAAAGGAGAAAGCTTTATAATGTATTTAATTTATTAGAAGGACTAGCTTTTTCAGTTTACATGGAAACTCATTATTCTGATTGATTTTTTTATATTGATTACCTTTGCTAATTAATTTTTGACAATGGTTTAAACTGATAATTTGATTTGATTACTATAAGATCACATTGGTATGCAATTCTAATCTAATACCATTTTGAAAATTGTATTAAACTTTATATAGCTTCCAATTTTTTTCTATTAAAGAAAGGAAACGGCTAAGTATTTTGTATTCCATCAAGAAAGTCACCTGAATCTACATATATTGATTATTACTATTTGTAACAGTAATAGATTCCAGTTTTCATATGAAAATATAGAATAAGTAGCTGACAAAGTTAAATGTTTAACTTTACACGCAAATGCATCTCACTTAAGATAGATTGCATCCTGGGTTTTGGGGGGAGGGGGGAAATCTTATCCTATTGCCTAGTGAGCAATGAAAGAAGTACCTAATTCTCTGCAACTCTCATCAACCAGATTTAAACTGATCCAAATCCTTGAGCTGTTAAAAAACTATTGTTGCCTTTTGAACAGAAGCACAGACAATGATATCTGGCAATAACCAAGATGCCATTTGCAAATGTGCTATAGAGCTCATCTGGACTTTACATCTTTTCTCCTCCTCAACTTTAACAATACAGTTCAATTACAGAAGTGACTGGACATATATAATGACATGGAAAGCAAAAACAACAGGTTGTCCAGATGAAGCTTCAACTGAAGCAACCATTAAAATCATTTGGGAATTCTAGCTAACATCTCTGGATTTCCTCTTTGTAAAAGGTAAGAGCTTTCTTAAATTAAAAGTTTGATTTGATGAGTTTGGGGAAAATCGGTACAAGCAAACAGTATCTTCATTTTACATTTTATCTGCTATACTCATTTTCCCTTTATTTTAAAATTATGTTAGCTTGAACTAATCATACTTAGCTCACCATCATCATCTTCATCATCATCTGCTGCATTAATAACAACAGGTGGATGTGTGGGACTGGGAACATTTTCAGAATTTTCCACCTTCATCACCCCACGCAATTGAGGTGATGGGTTAGACTGAACAGAAAGCTTGTTTTGTTGTGCAGTCTTCATTTCCTCTTCTGGAGACTCTGGCACATTTGGAAGAACAGCTTAAACAATGAAACAACATCAAATAATCCATTTAGTTTGGTCAAACTCAGAATGAATTCATTAAAATCTATGAGAATTTAGTAGTAACTAACACAAATACCATGATTTCAACAATCCTACTCAAAGAATAGCAAAGTTTCAATTCAATCCATTACTCGTAATATATACAGGGAGTCCTCAACTCATGATAGTCATTTAATGATCTTTCAAAGTTACAATGGTCTCAGAAAGGATGCTTTATGGCCCGTGTAAAGCATTTCTGAACATTCTGCCACCCTTCTGCAGTTAGACATTTGGCAACTGGGTCACAACAGGTTGCCAAGCATCCCGCAATAATGTGATGGCCATTTGCAACCTTCTCTGCCAACTTTCCCAGAAAGTTATTGGGAAGCCAGCAGGGATAATTGCAAGTGAATGGGATGATGGGGAGCCAAAATCTTTCACTGGGCTGCAATAATAGAGCTGAAAATTTCAAAATTTTAGCTCTATTTCTGTAGGTCCCCCAATTTTAAAATCTTAACTCCTCTTAAAGTTTTGAACTTTTATACATACTGTTTATATTTTAACATTTTATGTACACCTCAAAGATTCCCTCTTTGATGCAGATGGATAGTTCAGAAATATGAAAAATAAATTAAAAATAAAATACAATAAAGTGAATTGTATTAGTGTAAACTAGATTCAATTACATTTTCTTTTCTTGTCCACCCACTTGTATTTATTTTGCTTACTACTTCTTACTCTGCTTACTACTTCTTATTCTTATACTGCACTTTGTAAAAGGTTGTTTACTCTCAAAGAGAATGGCATGGAAGTTTTCTTTATGCAATATGATATGATGTTATCTGAATCAAATGGGAAATTTTCAACACAAAAAGTTAAACTGATAGTTACTTTCACATAAGCAACAAAAACCTGGATCTCTTCCACTGGATTATAAACCGTTTATTAATATGGAACTGGTAATTATTATAAATTGGGTCGATTTGGTGGAGTGTTACAGTCCTAATGAGTCCAGAATAGTTTTTGTTATTATATTTACAGAGGTATGCACACCCTGACAATAGAATGCAAGGAAGTTTGTATTTAGATTAAATTACCACAATTTCCCAAGGAAAAATAATTTAACTTACTCTTGCTTGGAGGTAAGAAAAGCCCATCCACAAAACGTCCCTTGTTGTGGTGAAAAGCACAGTTCAATTTCTGACAGCCCAATGGCTGATTCTCCCAATAGCATGGTATTTCGCTGCGCTTTTTCTGAAGACAAACCACAAGTTATTAATTATATATAGAAGAGCCTGTAAGTTCATAGTATTAAGAAAGCAGCACATGCAGTGCATTTAGATGATACAAAAAGCCCCAAAAAATGTAACACAGTTTACCAAAAGGCACACTGTTTGTTGCTAGTGAATGCATGGGGAAGACTGAGTGGCTGAGTTTTGGATCTACATCTAGGAACTGGAGATTTTCCATTTTGGCTCTGAATGGAGCTTTGTGGCTCCACATAGACCTATAACACAATTTGAGGATTCTCCTGGATACACAGAATTATACAAAGAGCATGTGGCAACTACTACACTATTTTGTATTATCAACTATTCCTGCCTGTTGTCACTGCTTTACTCACCTCTAGACTAGATTATTATAATACACTATTTATTTATTTATTTATTTATTTATTTATTTATTTATTTATTTATTTATTTATTTTTATTTCATCCAACCTTTATTATTTTTGTAAGTAACTAGAAAGTTATTTTTTTAAGTAATTAGACATATAAAGAACCCCACAAAAAGATGCCAGGCTTTGAACTACCATGTCAGCAATGGACAATTCTGAACAGGATTCACACCTCACATAGCATCTGTGGGGGCCCTCTGTATAAATGAGGCATAGTATCCTCCCCTCAGTGTGATTTTGGAGTCCCTTGTCAAATTGTAGATTACACTGTGACCAGCTGTAAGCCGAGGGCATATATCAGTCCATTACATTTTTTAAATATAAATGATATTGTGCTTAAATGGTTAAATGACCCAGACACTCATATTTGAACATAGATGGTTTTAACATTTATATTTTATGGTGTTTTACTAATCTAGGTGAAATATTAATATATATTGCTAGTCCATGTATATGACATACCGTATTTTTCGGAGTATAAGATGCACCTTCCCTCCCCCAAAAGGGGGTGAAAAGTTGGGTGCGTCTTATA